>JAAAKQ030104416.1:2659-13655 GCA_010016005.3 Zanna intricata
TATATATATATATATATATATTTGTATTCTTTTGAAGAAGATTCCATTATTTTAGATGGGAAGCAAGAATTTCAAACTGTTTTTTGGATAAATTTAAATCTCGTATGAGATTAAGAGATTTTCTTGAGTCGGTAAATGAGGCTCAGATGAACTGCTTAGTTCAAAATTTGTATCACCAGAATCTGCTTCTTTCTCTTCATTACTTCCATCAGACTCTGAGTTCTTTTCATCTAATGTCATACGTTCTGGAGGCGTTGGTATGGCAATTCTTCGCAGTGTGAAACTCGTCTCATTGCATTGATTGGAATTTATGATACACCATTGTATGTTTTCATTTCGACGTAATCTCTTTAATGTTAGTTAAACAAAAATAACAGTCAGAAAGTGATTTTTGGGTTCCCTCCAAATCATAACAATAGCAAATGGCATGTGGCGTGTGCCATTTTTCCATGCAGTGAAAAGCATAGAACACGATACAAAAAAGATATGTGGGGCCCACGCCCTTGTTTGGTCCCCGACTTTAAACCCAAAATCAAGTTCATAGCACATTTACTAATGGAGTACGGTTTCGTCTAGGGGACTTCAGTGTCACTTCACCAAATAAAAAAGAAAAACTAAATAAAGTTGTTAGGATGATTTAAACTAGGCATTTTGCAACTAACGATTAATTACAAGAAATAAAGTTGCAAATATGTGACACCAAAATTCAGACGCACACAGCACTCACAATGACGTGTTTACTGGTTCACTACTATCTCGGTATCGTTCTGGTAAATGTGAGCTACATTTTGTACATGTCTATACAAGTCTGATCCTGTACAACAGTAGCAACGCTACCCTATGAGTTAGTCATAGTTTATGGTTCCATAATGTTTTAAATTTTTTTTTTAATTACAATAACAAAGAATCTGTGGGTGATAGAGAAATTCAGAATACTTATTTGAAAACAGGTTTAAAAACTGCATTCAGTACACCTATTGATACTAGTGAGACAAAAATCAAGTCGACCAGTGTTATCGACGAAACACCCGAAAAACAGTTCAGGATGATCTTTGTGCATTCTGTTTATATTAATACATTTCATAGTGCAAATGTTAATAAAAAAAAAAAAGCTGCATTTCTTTTATCTGTAACTTACAGACAAAGTCTCTTCAGATAATCTGTCAAGACGTTAGTTTCATAACCTTAGAGTAGATACTAAAGGAAGTTCAAAAATTTTAATATACTCGTATTTTATAATTTTACCATAAGAACAGAAATTAGCCGAAAGTTCTTCACTAGCCATAAATCCAAATCAGAGCTTCCGTAATTATATTAACATAAAATCTTTTTAATTTTCATATATAGAACATATCCTGTGTAATTACTTCCATCTTTAATAATGAGACACTGTGCACGTTTTTTAAACAGCCGAACAAAATTGATTTTTATAGATTCGTGATTTTGAAAACATACTAAATTCAAGAAAACAAAACTGATAATTTCAAAAAGTGATTACGCAGTAATACTCGTATTATAGTAAAAACCAACCCATTGTAATTATTTAAAAAGTACAACAGGTTTACATAAATTAACGCGTGTAATTAATATATATATATATATTTTTTTTTACAAATGCATCAATCAACTTTCACAATGTTCATTCTAATTCTCATATATATACAAACAAAAATCCTTCTGTATACTTTACTTTCTACAATTAATTTTTTTTTCTTTCATAAAACCAAACGAGCAATAATTGTACTAATTGTACTAAACAAATATTAGGAAATATAATCCACATCATTCATCAACAATATTAAAACTACATTTAGAAATAAAAGAAACAAAATACTGTTAATCGTTTCCTTGATTACTGTAACAAACGTTAATAATAATAATCAATAAAAAAAAAAGAAGGATTTATGCAATATTTAAATAGTTAGATCATAAAAACAATTAATTATTTTATGAACGGATATACAAGTAGATAAACTGCTAAAAAAAAAAAAAAATCGTTTCATAATAATAATTCTATGGTATAATGTAATAAATTAAGTGTAATATAATTTATTGCTAACAAAAATAGCATTTTAAATAGTAATAATAATAAAATCAATTAAACGTTTAAAATCATACATCGTTATTACAACAAATGAATAATTATTTTCACGTTGATAAAAATCATAAATAACTCTAAATTTTCCAATAACAGAAATGTCAGGTTTAAATCAAAATGTTGTTGCACATTTAAAAAATTAAAAATTGGTATTGGGACTGACAACTGTAATTAAACATGTTAATTTAATTCCAACTATCTGTTCTGGCGGTTTAAATCCTGCAATCAATCTTTCATCACTTTTCATTATATAACCGATTTGAAATTTTGACATATGATTACAACAAAGAGAAGCGTTCTCAGAAATAGTTTCATAGCGTTTAGCGCTTTATGGTAGCGAAATATGGCCGATAAAGAAAGAGAAAAAGAAAACTAAATAAATAAAGTATGTAAACAGTATTAAGAGTACACAGTTACTAATAGTATAAACAGAAAAGTATTAAAAGAAAAAAATATTTGGGGAAAAAAGGTGGATTAATGTAGAAAGGTATTAATAATTTTAACCCCTCTCTCCCTTAAACAGATAATTAAATAAGTAGTATGTTAGAGATATGATGATGATGTAAAAGACTGGCGTAAAACCTAAAAGAATCCTGGAGAAGGGTGCAAAACGCTGATGAACCAGAACATAAATCACTGTTACATTAACAAATTAAAAGGAAAGAAAATTTAAAGCGCTAAAAAAACAAATTACTAGACAAATTTGTAAAGGATTTAAACTCCAGTAGCAATACCCACCACGAATTGTCAACCAACAAACTCTGTTTCGCCGAGGCCAGTTCAATCACTGTGAGGTTTTGATCGAAAAAAGTTAGGCTCCCAGGAATGCAAAGGTAGCTAATTTAAAAAAAAGAAATCTAAATCTTTAATGTTTAAATGATCTTTGAAATTTAAAAATCTCTTTACTATTATTTAATTATTCTCACGCTAAATGTACGAAAACTTGTATTAATGTACAACCACATGTTTTCATGCAAAATTAAAAATGCTTAGTTTATTTTAAGGTAATTTAAATAAATCTAAATTTGGTCATAAGTAAACGAAAATTAAATATTAAGAAAAAAACTATTATTTAGAATGTCACATGAAGAACAATTTTAAATCGTACTAAAAAAACGAATAAACGCAAATTATAAACAAAATAGAAAAGTACACAAAAATATTAAAATAATCTTTTAAAACAAAAAGAACTTGCAAATATGACCTCAATTAAACAACAAAAGACAGACATAACCTCGAAGCATCTTCCAACAACAATGTTAATAGTAAAAATTGAATCCTATTAGGATAGTTCTGTTCACATAGAAAATAATAAAACTTCTAATGAAATAATAATAGAACTGACCTCTACTAATTATAATTAATTAGTTAATAGTAGTTTTTGTAATAATTATTACAGAACTACAATAACGTTTCACAAATAGCGAAACTATGGTAAAACTCGAATACAGGTTACAAAATGTTTTTTTATTTTTTCTGACTAAACAGTTACTAAGTAAAAATTAGAAGATAACTGTAATGTAGCTAATCCAAAAAAAGAGCATAATCTGCTGAAAGGAAAATGAGATAACATTAATTAAATATTACCGCATTCGATCAGGAATATATTTATAATTTCTTTCTTGTGTACACGGGCACTCGTTCAATAAAAATTGAGGTTGTTAAAAAAGTTAAGCAACTACAGTTCTTTTTTATCATTTTTCCGAAGAAAAATTGATTATATTAATAAAAATGTTTTGATAAATTAGACACTCTCGATTATATTCCTGTTACTACGAAGCGATTTTTAACAGACTAAAAAAAAATAGTGTTTAACTTTGTCAACAGAAAAAAATGGCTAAGCAAACCGGCAATATTTTAGGTAGATTGTGAAACACGAAAACGCTCAAAAATTTTACAAAAGATTAAACAACGATTTTTATAAACAAACTGCTAAACGAGTAATCGATCCTAAAAACGGATTTTTACTTATATGCCGTCACGAAAAATAACAGCGATTAAAATTCTATCGCTCTCTAAACAGATTAAATTGTTTTTAAGAACATCGACTCATTAATATAATCACACATTCCTACAGTACTGTATTCCCGAATTATAATTTCATCATTTCTGTAAAATAAAATCAAATCGTTTCTTATCTTATACTAACGGTTTCTAATATAAGAATTTACTCTTCTACTTACATTTTTCGAGTAACTCTAATAACATCTCCAAATTTAGTATTCCATTTATAGGATAGACAGTACCTGGAATAATTCTTTAGTCTTACTTATTTCTTCAACACATCCCACCCATCTAATACACTGAACACATTTTTCACACAGATTAGGATTCTTAGGCTAGCTTACGCCTACTGAATTCATGAAAGACAGACGTATCACGTCCTAAAACGCACTTTTAAATCTTACTGCACTAATTTTTTCATATGAGAATATCAAAAGGCATTCAGTATTCCACAAAATTCAAAATGTTGTGTGTATGATATAGTCAAGAAGAATTACTGAATTCCTAATAAACTAAGCAGAACCACTAGAACGTCATCTTCAGTGCTTTCCTCTTCCTCCAAGTCACATTCAATCAATTCTTCATCATTGTTCTCCGATTCGTCTTCACTACATCATAACTGCCGAGACTTATGATAACTTTCTCGATTGCATCTTCCAGAATTCCATCTTTAGTCCAAAACTCGTATTCAAATTCGATGACATTCTTGCATTACGATGACCAGTCCTAAAGTATAACACTTTCAACACTTTGTATCATTAGTTCTCGCAGTCTGGTTAACATGTCACCGGTTCTGTAATTAGATCTAATGTATCTTAATTTTTGTCCGAGCTAACTCCACGGGATTTAATTCGCACATGTAAGGAGGGATTCGAATTACGGAATGACCATGTCGGGTAGTAGTTTATCAAATTTTTTTTGTTTCTCTTTTGACGGCAATTTTTGTACCGACTGAAGTTGTTAGATCAACTTTCCTCAGTTTCTCATCACATCGAACCTCATTTTACCTCAAGTAGATCATATCTCCTTTTAAAAATAATGTAAGAGGTACTTTATTTACTTGCTTTACATGGTACGGTCCGTAATCCACAATGATAACACTTCCTCTTTCTAAAGTCGGATTTACTCGTACATTCTCTTTATCCACGTCTCGAAATCTGCAGCATTCATTTATCCGTGCTTAAAATATTAATCCTGCACCTTTAACAAACCCCTCAGAAGACCCGATGTGAACGATGACAAATCTGTTGGATGCACTGGTAGTTTTAAGTGTTTCCAAGATATTATTATTTTACCAACATTTTAGAAAATTTAAAACCGTATCGGCCCAAGTTTCGTCTAAAAATATATTTTTCTTGTCTTTCTATTAATACCTTACATTTGGCAGCGTAGGTCTTCAATTTAAAGCTCGTTTCGGTTAAAATTTTCCAGAGAGTGGTTCTTTTCCATTTAAATCCGATTCGCTCTTTAAAGAACGGAAGAAGTTTTGAAATAGCGAGACAACATTTTGTAGGACATAGAAATCTTCGATTACATTTCTAATAACGTCCCAATGGAAACTATTGATGTCTGCGTTACGGTGATGAGAACGCTTCTTTTTTTCCTAGGGCATGTGAGTGTAGGACTTTTCTTTTTTTTTTATAGCGAGTTACAGTTTTTCGTGGCACTCTACAGAATTTTTTTGCTCTTTTGGTCGCTTTAGTTGGTGGAATCGTTAGCCTATTTAATTTTTTCTCTTCGGTGTAATAATCTATGACGTAAGCAATTAATTCTCTTTCAGGGCTGAGAATTGTTTTACCTCGTTTTCGAACATTCTTTATCCATCGTAATTATTAAAACTAACTTAAAAAGTAGCGCAATTACAAAACAGAAATTCTATAAAAAAGATTAAATAATATAAATTTAATTAAATTAATAAAAAAAACCACTCCCGTACGTATTTCTAAAATTAATCATAAATACAATCAGTGACAGTCTCAACACAAAATTCGTAATGGAAACGCGATAACTACACTACACCCGAATTTTATTTTATGATGACTGAGATCTGATAAGCTGTTAACACTGCGTTTATCTGACAAATACTTTTAGAACGACTAGTAGCTTTTCATGCGTACACGTAGCCCGTCTACAATCCATGCCACTTTTCGTTCCGGCATAATACTCGTAATACCTAACCTTCACAGATATTTTAGAACTTTAAAATAAAAAAGGACATCAATATTTCGCGTAAGTTCGACTAAGACACACAGCCGAATTTTTCTCATAACATTTTATAATTTTCATAAATTGGAAATTTTTGTAAATAAGTTAAATCAAATTATTAAAAACATAAAAGTCGCATATGAAAATGAAATTGCCGACGGCAATTTTCATCCTATCTAATGTAAGATGGGCAGCTTTTAATTCGACGGTTTATAATTCATATTATTTTTCTAAGGATTATAGACAAGAAAACACTTTTATTAAAAAAAAAAAAAATCAATCAGATTTTCCAACTTTTTTTATAAAAAGAAACCAATAACAGCAAGAAGAAGTGTTTCGACCAGAAATTCAGCAAATGGAGTAAAACAGCTTTACTTCAGAAGAACAGAGAAACAGGAACGGAGATATTATGGACAAAGATTGCATATTTTCTTATGTACAGCAGTACGAAAAATATATTTTTAAAAATCACAACTTTAACATTACTACGTTTAGAGAATTGGCCTCTACCTTCGGGAACGCTAAAGATAAAACTACCCATCAAAAGATCGACGTTTACACGGATTTATAAAAACAATCACATTTAGGATACACTGGACAAACCAAAAAAAAAATCTACTGCAGCTCTACACTGCCTTAAAAACTGATTACGAAATAGTTTATTATACAAACGAAAGTTTTAAAAATGCTTCTAATAAAAAGGAATTAGATAGCTGGCAAACTTACTTTATCGCTGAATAACGGTAATTGGAATCGAATCAAGAAATATAACATAGCAGCTAGCAATACTAATTATACAATGAGTCGACCTACAATTTTTAAAACAAATTCTTGAAAAAATAATATATTTTTTAAGATTGAGTTTAAACAAAATAAATTATTAATTTCACTAAATTACAAGTAAATTAATTAACAGCAAGCCACCCTACTTACAAAATAAGTTCTGAATAAACCGTATAAATCATAAAATCAGTGCTATCACGGTTTTCCTATTTATTTAGCTAATATAGTCATAATTTTACAATTTGTATATAACTGCGCACCCCAAAAAATGAGTAGAGGTTCTCTCAAGCTACTTTGATATTACTATGTAAATCTTATTAAAAAAAAAAAAACTCTGATATTCAAAAAGTGATTGATCAAAGACCTCAAACGTAACGATTAAAGATATTTGATCCTAAATAAAGAAAAGCCAACAGAGATCTTTATATATTTGACGATAAAAAAATTCAAATTATAACTACATTTAGAAAATATACATAACGTAATACTTTTATGATTTAAATTTACATTTAAATAAAGCAAAAAAAATCACATCATTAATATAAACTATTTATAAACGAGAGAAAACCGCAACAGGAATCCTAGTTAATACACGTGCGTAATGTCACAGGCACAAACATAATACAAACACGAACTTATTTGTTAATAGCCCCGCATACGTTTATTATACTACGGGTGGGGTCACTTTTGTACTCATCTAATATTAAAACAAAAATCAATGCCAGGAAAATGTTTACGTCCAATAAACATACATAACAATATCAAATCGTACATAAATATTTTACGTTATCGCAAACGAATTTCAAACAAAGCCGTACCGCATACGCTTATTTATGATTAGGCAATGTACGAGTACACGTATATTATCAAAGCTAATGGGCTTACCTAAGCGGAAAAAATTTAAGGAGGTTATTTTCTTCTTAATAATTTATTCTTATTTCTACTGAAGAATGGGTTTATTCAAGAATTACACGTACTTTTTTGTCTAAGTAACACGGATTGTTTTAAATTATAAACGCTTTCTGCAATCTATTACAATGATTCATAGTAATTTTAAAAATTCAATATTTATTATGAAATAACTGATAGATGTATCTTCGAAAACGATTCATTGTAAATAAAAAATTAATCGTTAAGATAATTTTTCTTTAAAAATATACTGATATGATGATTTTTTCATTAAAAATTACAATAATTTAAAACATAATGTTTAACAAAATCATCTGATCCCAGCTCTACAAGTTACTAGAAACTGGTATCGTGGGACACAGATAGAACAAGAAGGGCTCATGTTCTACCTCCTACGGTACTTAAATAGGAAGAAGGAGTAATTAAAGAAGGAGAGGAAAAGAAAGGAGGATGATAACAACCCACAAAGTGTTTGGAAACCAGTTGTAAAATTTTATAAAATGGATACGACACGAAAATATAGATATTCAAAACACTAGTATAAGTTACAGGATCGAGTTAGGGGGAAAACTAATAAAATCAATTTCTTTTACTTGTCACATTTTAACAATAACAATAGGCAAATACGATTATTATGAAACACACGATCTAACATAGTGTAGTTTTGATTCCCTCTCTGATGTAATTTTTCAATAATTCAATCAGTAACTTGGTTTGTTTTCATAAACATTGCTTTTTATATAACCCCTCCCCCCTTAAAAAAAATCTCATGTATTTCAAGTCTGCAGATGCTGATAGCCAATTAATAAATCCATTACAAGAAAGAAGCTGACCGGTATCAATTCCGGCGGTCTGTGTAGTAGATTACGGACTTGCTGCAACATTCCTTCTAATTCTATAAACATTATTGTATTTAACGGTCAAATAAACTTTTAAGCAGACATACACACCGCTAAACAGTAATTATTACACTTGTTTCGTAGGTAATTTCAAAGAAATAATGAACGATACGTAAAAAAAAAAAAATTTTTTTAAATTGTTATTCCACACTAAATGGTTAATTTTTCGTAATGGAACAGTTTTATTAAACTACGAAAAAGATTATGTGGAAATTCAATATTAACAGGTTTTTTTCTTTAATTTAATTAATATACCCGGATAAAAAGAGCTTCGTCTTAAATAATTTAAATTGAGTAACACCTACGAGTTTTTGTAACATCCTTGAATAGATTTTCTATGAAAATCAAGGGGATTAAGTACTCGTTCGGCAAAATTTTTCCAACTCGTTGATAGTAAGTATCATTCTACTAATCCTGCTTATTTTACCAGATCGCTTTCAGGAGCCCGATCGTCTGGCGACAGGCCAATAAACTTTCTAGTATACTCCCAGTCGTTTGAAATTTTGTACAGTAGTTTTTAAAAATAATACTCAGTAATGGAATTTATTCGTGTCGAAACAATTTGAACTTTTACATAACATCTACGATCGATTTAACCCGAATGAACGCCATACCAACAAACACACGATGTTGTCTCGAACAGATCTCCAGGAACGCTGATAAGAAAACTACATATAGTATAGGACTCAAGTGCTATAACCCGTTTCCAATTTTTCAATAAAATTACTCCAAATATAGATCGACTCAAAAGTCATTTTCGTGCTCTGATCTTTATATCGAGTTGTACAATCTGCTTACAGTTCCTTTTTGGGTTAAGTATCTCTTTCATTTTCGCTCTCCTTACTCCATCTTTTATTTCTTTTTCTTAGGGTAACTGTGACAGGAGTCGGAGCAGGCGCCATGCTACCAACGTCTGGCAGTCAAAAGAGCAGCTGATTCATTATCGAATGACTAGATTGGGCAAAGGCAGACCAAGTAATCAGTCTTGTCTCACCTCACCGGCAATTGACAACTATATGTGGGATCATTGTAATTAGAAAAAAAAAATTGTGACAAAAATTTTCATTTCTAACAATTACTGTTATTTTATTTTAATTTACGTTGTTTGTAAGACCTACCTTTTAATTCAGATGTAAATTGGATAAAAATAAAAAAAGAACAAAATCAAAAAGAAATAGTTATATTTTCGAGGTCCACAGCTGCCCGACAACAGAAAAAAAGGAGACTTAAGAAAATCGTTTTTAAGTTAAAATTAGGTTTAAAATCGCAAAGATTAAAATAAATTAAGTTTAAAATCGCTTTTAAATTAAAAAAAAAAAATTCGACTTTTCAAATCAGCGCCAACAATAAACAAGCTATCAACGACCATTTAGGAGTCTGGTTTTTTAATATATCAAAATGTTGAATTTTTAAGAATTAAATCGATTTGTTCTTCCTTTTCTTTTTTTTAAGGGGAATATCAAATTTGGATAAAAAAATACAGGATTAGACTATCCTTTGGTTTTCTTAATTTATTTAAAGAACTTTTTAGTAATGACATTTCATAGATCAGGATAAAAGTAAACTGAGGTATAAAATTAATCCGCGTTTTAAATGAACTTCAAAGTTATCAGTAAAAATATAACGCGACCGGATTAACAACCAACATTAGGTATCTTTTCTAAGAAATACAAATAATATTTACGATCGGTATTAATAAAATGAATGCTAATGTCAAGAAAATAATCTCACGCTTACTATCCAAACAGAATTATTATACCAGGTTACTATTCTAATACCTACTGGGAGTATACACAAACATATACTTAACGATACGTACGTATGTATATGTATACGTTTGCGTGTGAGAACATCGGTCACAAAACATCGGTAATAAAGCAGTCGCAATAGTGGCAGTTGGCCAAGCCCAAACGTCACGTTTTGTAATGAACGTTTCGCATCTCGTTTGGCACGACCCCTCCATTCTTCTTAAAAACGGTTCCACGGTCTACCCTACCGCAATAATCTATACGTTGTAGTACATGTAGTTAAAATAATAATAATATTAATACAACAAACCATAATAATAATAGGACGGACCAATTATCATCATCATCAT
>JAAAKQ030104416.1:13755-32681 GCA_010016005.3 Zanna intricata
ATGTAGTTAAAATAATAATAATATTAATACAACAAACCATAATAATAATAGGACGGACCAATTATCATCATCATCATTAGGATAGAAAACAAGTGAATTAAGCACCAAAATCATTTAAGTTAATGAATCGTACGAAGTTAAAACATTAAAATACAAAAATGTTTTACATTTTAGTCGTTTAAAATTTTAACAATTTATTCCGCTAAAATATTAATTCTTTTGGTATTCATCTGTAACAATAAATTATAAGCAACTGATGCACAAAGATAATGTAAATTTTAGCGTTAAATTACAATAAATTATAAAATCACTTTATCTAGAAAAAACAGTTATTTATTACAAGGAAAAAAATGAAACGCAAAAACTAACTGCCAAAAAACGATCCTAAATCTTTTATTATTTGGATAGACATTAAAATTTAACCTCGTTTCTAAATGATAAATAAAAATTATTTTTCTTATACAAACAAAGATAATATCAGAATGTTTTATATTGATTTTGCCATTCCGCCACAAATTTAATCTTATAAGTTAACATAATTCATCTTATAGTATTATAAAATATAATTAGATGAATCTGTAATATTTTGAACTAATAACTAATACTTATTTTGAAAATGTAACGCATTAGAGCTGATTTTTTTTTTTTTAATTATAAAAAAAAAATGCAAAAAAACTTTAAAATATTTCCACAGTTTCACTTAAGTAAACCTTTTGTTAGAAAAAATTAGGTAGTTTATCTTACATCGCCAAAAAATCTACACTTTTGTCTACGCCTTTCCTTCAGGTTAAGTTATTGACAATACTGAAAAAAAATTTAATCTCATCTAGAGGCAAATCTACATGTAAGTTGCTGTTAAGGAGTCAAAGCCGATTAAACAGTCTTTTTTATTTAGTTTGATTCTATAAAAACACAATAATGTTTCTTAATTAAGTTTCTAATGATTAGCTCATATATTACCAAAATTTTAAAAAATGGTAAGAATTTTTAAATGTCAATAAATGGAAAAACCTCACACATTTCGCTGCGTGTTTAGGAAGAGCTTTATCACCTTATTTTTTTTTAATACAATCCAAAAAAAAAAAGAATTAACAGATTTATTAATTCGATTAAGTCGTTATAATCAATGGGATCGATTGACTATTTAGTATGACACTTTATAATTCTCCCCACGTCATTCGCAATTTTATTGATTCTAGTCCCGAAGGGAACTGTTATGTACCTTATTCGTGTAGCGAGTATATCCGTAGCTTTAACATTACTGAATCTCTAGGCCGAGATGCAAGGTTAATTAATTAGATCGTTACACCGCAACGGTAGCCAGGAGAATGTATAAAAAAACCGCTGATCATTAAATTACGATTGGGAAAAACGAACAGACAAAAACAAAACGTACATTCAAAAAAACGGAGGATTGATTAATTAAATTAAAAAACCAAAATCAGAAAACAGCGATAAAATAAAATTTGTTCAAACCGAATGCTTTAATCTAGGAAGCGGAGAAAAACATGGCTACTACCTAATAGAAAACCTTATTTATTATATATGCTGAAAATCGATCAATATTTTAGAAGATGGAATAATGTTTTCTTCGATCAAAAATGATTTAGAAGATGAAACGATCAACATTGCAGATGACATGATGTTATTGTCAGTGGAAATACATTGTTTTTAGCGATTAATTTTAATTTATAATTAAATTATATAAAATTAATTATACGAAAACAAAAGTAATGAGGAAAAGAGACCATAAACCAAGGAGAACATATAAACTCACGAAGAAAGAAATTAAAACATAAAAGACTACTGGTATTTACATACAGTAAATCAACAGAATGCAAAAATGAAAATGAAATATTAAGAATGAGAAAGACATTTAAAACAGAATGAAAACATTTCAAAGAAAGAAACAGTAAGCAACAACTTACTAGGAACATGGCACAAGAATATTAAGGAAAAGAAAAAAAAACCTGGAATTATTTGAAATGTGGATATGGAGGAAAATTGAAAAAAATTAAAATAGTCATAAAGATGCAACGAATGGAGTTAGAAGCTTACTAAAAGTAATTAAAAGTAAAAACCTAACCGCAGGGATATATAAAAGAACAAGGATTGATTAAAACGGCGGTACGAAGTACGAAAAAAGTAAAAATTTATGAACTATAAAAGGAAATAACAAGTATCCATTACTCAAAAGGTTTAACCAGAAAAAAGAAGAACGGAGATGCAACGGAACCGCCTCAAGCCAAATAACCGTGTGCTGTGAATCAATTTAATAAAAATATTTTTACTGCACGGTACAGTAACTACCCGTACAGTACCCGTAATGTAACGGATAGACAAAGTGATGTAAACGCGTTTACAAAAAATTTATTTTACAGCAATTATCTTATGCTTCTTACGTTACTCGAAAAGAAGAAAATCGTTAATCCGCAAGAAAAATTTTTTTAATATTTGTCAGGCACATTTCAGAAATAACCAAAATAATAAAATAAAAATTTTCTGGATTTGAAATAAACTGGGATTAAGTTACTTTCTTAAGTTTTAATTAAAATATGTCACTGTATTAAAACAGGATTTTCACCATAGATATTATACTATTATCAATAGTAATAAAACCTAACTGTGAAAAATAATATTTTATTATTATTTTCATTTTAAGAATAATGTGTAATTGACAACAAACTGATATCTAAAAAAAAAAAAAAATATTTTTTTTTATGCAAATACAAAACTGAACGAAAGAATTCCTTTACAGAAGTAAGAAAAGGGGTAATAGTATAACGTAGCTAATTTTAGATTAAATATTATATAGTTAAAAGTAATAATTTTTTTCCAATCCTTTTAGAAATCTTACGTTATAAAACGCACAAAAGTTTTTTTCTAAATCAAAAACTTAATTTTTTTAAATTTCTATCAGAAAAATAAGTTCTTAAAATAAAATAACTAGAGGCTAAAAAAAATTCATTATTCAACAAAATGGAGTTAATCCAAAAGTTCAAATCATAGAAACGTGTAATTTTATAAATTTTTATTAATTTAAAATTTGATTACGCAAAAATGTCTAAAAAGAAATAATAACCAAAATAATGGCAAACCATAACCATTAAAATTATTATAAAAAATGTTATTTACCATCTTCAACCACCGACATAAAATAAAATTTATTTATATACTTTTAATTTTAATTAAATTCAACATAACAAGTTCTGTTAAAACGAGATCGCTGTGAAAGTACTACAAATGGACAAATTTATTTTATAAATAAAAATAAAATACGATTCATGCAGCCATTAGAACAAAACTTTACTATGAAACAGAATTAAATTAGAATCAAATCCCATTTAAAATGAATTTCACCAAACCTAAAAAAAAATTGTCTTTTTCAATTCCCCTTTAAACCTAGAATGTTTCACAATTTCTATGACAAATTAACAATTATGAACTTATTTAGCGATTCTTTTTAATTCGGCACGGACGAGTTGTAAAACCCAAAAGTTTAAAGAAAAGAAATATTTTTAATTTTTCATAGATTCCAATAAAAAATAAAAAGGGGTAAACCCGGCATTTTAATAATAATAAAAAGGTACTATAGAGAAAAACAGATTGCTAAATACTAAGAAGCTAAAGAGGTTATCTAAAATACAAGGATATGTATTAGGCTTGTACTTAATAACTGACCTAAATTTACTCAGATTTCTAACAAATTTTCTTTAATTTTTTAAAAAAAAAGGAGATACTTTGAATAATAAAATAAATGTTGTAAATAAATATAAATGGACTAATCTCCATTTTGATGAAATTTGGAATATACCTTACTTAAGACCTAAGTTATTCGTTACAACTGAACTTTTAGCTGACAGATCTTTAATTGAATTTTAATTATGAACCAAATCACAAGTGAGAAGATATGCAGTGTTAAAATAGATACCAAATAAATATTTTTTTAATTATTACTTATTATAAAAAATGTAATAAGGCCAAACATTCTTACCTTTATGAATTATCTTTGTATACTGGAGAATATGAGTTTATATTGCATGTAGATCGACCAATTACTTAGTAAATTATTCATATGTTTATGAATGAACAACCGTTTTTAACGGCAAGTCACCTTTATAAAACTAGCTGTTTTTCGTTTAATTCAACGTATCTAGGATTTAAACAAACAGCCTTATTAAGCTTCCGCTGTCATTTTTAACAAATGATTGCTTCGTCAAATAAATTTTTCCATACTGTTTTTTTTTAAATACTAATTAAAAAATGAAACGAAACGAGTGGCACTAGATAGGGAATCTTAGAGAGCTGCATCAAACCAGTCAAGTGACTGAAGACAAAAAAAAAAATTAAAAAAAAAAAAAAAATTTAACCTACATTTTCTCCATCTTTGTTTAACTTAAATCCCAAATTATATTATTAAAGACTTTTGAATTATTATTCGTTTTGTAGATATCGTATTCTAATATCAAATTAATTAGTTAACATATTCATATTTTTGTTATTAATATGGACTTTGGCAACTTTTAGTTTTTTTAATTATGTCATTTTGCGAGCGACTAAGACAAAAATTTTACCACGGTTTCCCTTGATCCATCCAGGCTGAATACCGAAGCAGTTCTTATTTTTAATCGTGGAGTAGCATGGCTACCTGACATGATTTACTACAATTTATTATTATATACTAAAAATAAAATGTTTAATTTATCACAATACTAGGGTTAAGTAATAAAAATTCCTAGGAATGGTTTACGTAAAACGCCGATTTATAGCGCAGTTCTTACTGCAGACGCTAAATTAAAGATTGCACAACAAGTGAAATTATTTCAAGCTTGTCAGCGCTGATCAGAGCATGCAGCCGACACTATATACCAGGTCTGTAGTACTTGAACGCATTCAGAGGCAAGACGTTCATGACAAAAAATAAAGACTGACTTTTTTTTAAAACAAAATATTACAAATTAAAAAAGTGATAGATTCCAAAGATGTAAGCAAAAAAATAATAATAAAAGTATAATAAATGTTATCTTCTAAGCTTACGACAAAAGAGCATTTGCGAACGAAAGTGGATTCACCCGTTCCATTATAAAATCCCGACTCCATACAGCATGCCGATAGCTAGTGGAACACACTTGAATTGCTAGTCTACCGTAATAACAACAGGAAATAACACAGAAAATAACAGAAAGAGGAAGTAAGAAAGAATGCGAGAGGAGAGAAAAAGGGATGTAGTCTACATGTATATGTAACATAAAAACTTCCCGTAGGATAACAAACCTTCACGAAAACTGAACAAGTTGGAAACAATAAATAAAAACCGAATGATGTAGTTCAGATCAAAGTAGCAAAGAGAAAACATTATTAAAACTATTAAAAATAAAATCGAATGAAACTGTAAATCAGAGCTAACAATAGAACAGAACAATAAGTACATGACAAAAAAAAAAAAACAAAACTATAAAATATGCAATCTGTTATATACTAAAAAAAAATTAAACCAATATATATATTATTCGAAGAAAAATAATAAACAAGATTCTTACAGTAATTACAATTTCTGGCACAGAAAAACAATATAATATTTTCTTTTAGATTTCACTTTAACAAAAAATTAAAATAAAAAAATACATAAATATCAATATAATTACGTAATAATTCTAACTACTATTAACTTTAGAAATAATAAATTTTTTTTTAACAAATTACAAATACGTGTTGTCAACAGTGAGTGCACGTGTGATTTGCTTTTTACATTTTTATTAAAAATAAATTCGTTAATTATATAACTTAATCATTATTACCAACATTTTCAAATGGGTGAGGGAACCGATAATTATTGTTGCAGCGAAATTAGGTTTTTCTTTACTTATTTCAAAATTAGTTTTTAAAAGCGATGAAAAAAAAATATTTGTCAATGAAACAAAACAAAACAAAAACCGATTACAATACAAATCTGATACTGAAACAATAGAAAGATTAAACAGTGAAAGAGAATAATCCTTGTCGTATTACACAAAAGAATCCAGTGGTAAGTGGTACCAACCCTTAAACAAAAAAAAAATCCACCACCACATTTCACCCTAATTTATCTTGCTCGATAAACATTCATATTATCAAAAACTAAACAAAAAAAGAGATTAATAATAAATATATAATCATTATACATACATAAAAATCCAACATAAAAAAATAAAAATCTAACAATAAACAGGACGAAAAATTATTAAAATAACCTACCTCCTCATAAAACCTGAGTTGGGGTATCGGTTCATCCGCTACATTTTCACAGTAATCTTTAAAAAGCAGGTAACCTAAAAGAAGAAAAACAAGAATTGTTACATTGGCCGAACAGGACGAATATTAAACCACAGATATAAAATATTTATCAAAGGTTAGGTCTTTAAAAATGTACAAGACATGTCTTTATGATTGTACAAGACTGTTCACTTCATTCACATTCATACATATCATCCTCGTTCATCCTCTGAAGTAATACCTTACGGTAGTTCCGGAGGCTAAACTGAAAGAGAGAGAGAGGTTAATAAAACCATCAGAGTAGAGGAGCTGAATAAAGATATCAAGTGAAGCACTCTTCCACATATTTGTTTTATTCACTTTTTCTTCTATTAAAGCTTTAACTAAATCGTTTAGTACATCGGCGATTTATTTTAAATATAATCTGATAATAGCGTCTTGAAAAACTATGCGTGATCTATATACATTGAAATATTTTTTGATACTAAAATTCATTCAAAAAATAAAACAGACATAAGGCAAAGTCCTTACCCCAGCCTTTCGACCTTAAGACTGCTTCGTTAACCCCAGGAACTAGGTCTGCCTCTTACGAAGATTCTCGAAAAGGAAATTGGATGCGGCGCTCCTTGGCTGCGCGCATCTCTAAAGAATGAATAGTTGCCGTTGGAAGGCGCAAACGGGACCAGCATTACCGATCTGCTAGAAACAAATTTAGCGAGATGACTAAGAAGTACAACGGTTAATCACACATATATACAGACGACCGGCTCTGTCACAACCAACGGGTATGGCTGTTCAGTAATACTCCCCGATAACGAGATAAGTATATAAGGTTAGTGCCTATTCTTCTGTGTTCTTTTGCGAGGCTTTCACAATTTGCATTACCTTGAGAGTATTGAGACCCGCAGTAACGATAACTTCGTGATAATAACCCATTCTAGGTGTATTTAAGAGCTTGAACTGCAGATCAAATGATCTGAACTCAAAATATCTATGACACCCTCTCAAGAGTAGACGATACTGTGGTATTTGTATGGGTCTCGGACCATCGCTGGATTCTCGGGAACGAACGCGGTGATGAGGATGCCAAGAAAGCGACAAAAAATGCCCTCCGATTAAAATTAATATGTGAGAGCGACTTCACGAAGACAATGGAATAAGTTCTGACTCATGAGTCCTCCCACGGCCTTACATGGCAATCGGGAGAATATCTTCGAGAACTCTATTATCCCAAACAGCAGAAGAGACTAAAAGAATCCTCATACTAATTCGGCTGAAGATTGGGTACACAAAGCGTATAATATTTGGTTCTCCTCAGAAGAACTGTAAGGCGTGCAATGTAAAACGGTCCGTAAACCACTGACTCATCGATTGCCCAATATTCAGCTCTATTCGTCGACAATTAAACCTGTGTTCAGATGTGAAGGGTTTACTCAACCCGAAAAAATACATCAGAGTATCGTTGCAGTTTCTCTGCGATACTGGAATGAAGAACTTAATTTAGCAGTTTTCTTACATGAGGTCCCTTTCGGAGTAATGTGTGCGCAGTGAAAATAGTCTAGTGGTCATTTCCTATTTTAATATTTGTCCATATTCCAATATTCCAATGTTTGGTGTTTATTGTCTAATTATTTATGAACACTAGTTTTATTTAAGTTGTTAATGACTGTTATCGTTGATGCGACTATAAACAAACAATGGAATAAAATTAAAATTTTCAAAAGATGTGAATTGATTAACCGAATGAGATCTTGAAAAAAGGATGGATTTCCAAGAAAAGTCCATCGGACTACCTGGAACGGGAAAATAATCATTTTATAATTTTTTATTATCCATGTTTAATATTTATTCATTTTTACAATATTTACTAATCATTTTTATTATTTATTAAAAAATTATTAATCATGTAGGTGTCCGTGGATTATTATGAATGAGGGTCATTCAAATATAAACCAGAATTTTGTTGTGCGGACTGACGAAGAGCAGTGAATGTGGGGGGGCGCTGCGCGTATTTTGTTGAATATGTGTGGAGAGGAGCAACCGGCCAGCCACGCCCTTAGGTCATATTTGCACATCAGTAGAATGTTTGTACAGGAAGTACCATCGTCCATTGCGCAAGAATTACAATCCGATTTATCGCCAACTAATGTGTCAAAACCTCTGAAATTTAGACTCCACTCCAAGCACAGTTCAGAGATGATACTCTGTCAAAAACTCAAGTGTTTGATTGGGCCAAACAAATTCGAAATTGCCGTGATGCGGTGGAGAACGATTCACGAACTTAGTCCGCGGACCAGCGTCAATTATGAGAATATTGAGGCCGTTCGTGACCTTGTAGAAGGCAATTGCCTTATAACCATCGCTGAAACTGAATCAGAGATGCGAATAAGTGTTAGGAGTGCATAAAATTCCCACAATGTGACACTCTTAGACACAACAAGTGTCGGCGAGGTGGGTTCCACGTCTTCTCTATGGCACAGAAAAATGTCTGAAAAGACAGCTGTCAGCAGCAAGGAAAGTCATATTTGGACCGTATTTGTGACCTACACGTTTGCGGTAGACCCACAAACGTGGGTCCACCACTACACCCCGGAAAGCAAGAGAACAAGGATGAAGTGGTTGAAAAGGAGACACCGGTCAAAGCCAAAGCTGAGCAGCTGATAAAGTTCTGGTATTCAAAAGGTGTATTGCCGATTGATTTCCTGCACGAACGAAGGACGGCAAATGCAGCATACTACTGCCAGTTTTTGGGTGACGTCAGAACTGCTTATCGCGACAAACGACGCCGGCGACCGATTTGCAACGTCCTCTTTCTTCACGGCAACGCCCGACCGCATACAGCACCTGAGACTCGGGAAACGCTCGCTAAAATTCATTGGATACCTCTTAAACACCCACCATACAGTTCGACTTGTCATCGTATGATTTCCAAACGTTCAGGTTTTTGAAAGAAGCTTTAGGAGGGGAAAGATGCGAAGACGATTCCGCAGTCGAGTATCATGTGCGCAATTGAGGAAGCCATCTTGTTTTTTTGACGAGGGGATTAGGAAGCTACCTATCCGGTGGAAAAAATGTATTTTTGACAAAGCAAACTAGTAAAAAAATAACGAAATTTAATGGTAATTTTATTTAATATCAATAAAACTAAGTAAACAAATTGCAGTATATATTTCCATGACCCTCGAAGTAAGATGTGTCCAATATCTCAAAATTTATTTTGAAGAGAAGTATAATTTATTTATTTTAGATAATTAATTGTAAATTAACACGAAGTTCAGTTTTTTTTTAAAATTAAATAAAGGGCCCTTAACTTTATATTAAACGAACGGAATCATTTAAAATAACTATAGTTAAAATATGGTAATGGACATCTAATCTAATTGTGTGAGAAATGAACTACGCAACTCGTTTATTACGTATATTATAATTTAAAACAATTTGAAGTTCCGCTTATATAACATCAAGTTAGCGGCAAAGCTTTATAATAACTGAAATTGAAATGCAAATATCAACATCTAACTCAAACCAAAATAAGCTGCATTTTACTAGTTAACAAACAGTGTGTTTCTTAAAATTTTTTTTTAGATAAAATTAACTGTTCGTTAACATACGTCAAGATAGTTTCACCTATTTAGATTATTTCGAATAAGAATTAAGAAACTTCATAATTAATAAAATTAGCAGTTTTTTTTTACACATGAATGAACTATAATTTATTTTATTATAGAAACTTAATTTTTTTTTTATAAATAAAGGACTAACTTAAAATCACGATTACTAACCATAAAATTCAATTAACATCATCATAACATTCGTTTAACATCATTAAGTATTGATGTTAAACATAAACAAGTTTATTAACGGATAAAAAACTACATGAAATCTCAATAATTACACTGCAATCAAGATATGAAATGGTGCCGCTATCTTCAAGTCATATCACCATACCTTAATTTAAAAAAAATAAATAACGTTGAAGTTGGTAATTACATCTAAAAAAAAAAAAACAACTAATTTTCGGCGTTAATTTCGGTATAATTGAATTCTAAATTTAGTTATTCTAAGCGGCTCAATTTCTTGATGTAAGATTAGCAAACCCACTTAAAAACTACTTTTTTAAAAATTTCATGTGTCATTAACGGTTTATTTAACGGCTAATTCATCAGCACCTTAAAAGAATCTTCATAATAGTACTACTATCATATATATATATATATAGTCATTTACGCTTGTAACCTCTATGTGTATAATGTAATTCATCGACTTTCCAGATCAGTATTTATATTAACTGCTATCTTACAAATAGCTACACGATCGATATTTGTACTTAGTAAAACGGAAGAAAGATATTTCAGGAAGGCACGCACCGTGCAGAAAAAATAAAGGATAAAAAAAGTATTTGCGTGTCTGTACTGGTATAAATTTAGGACAATGTTGGATCCATCGACAATTTAAATAAAAGAAGAAAACTCATCAAATATTTGTGGATGTGCGTTTTTTTAAAGCAAATAGTGAAACGGGTAAATGAAAAATACGTCTTGAAATAAGCAACTTAAATCGTTATTTCCATTTCACACTTCAAAATCCCAACACACATGAAAACGAAAACACGCACGCAATATGAACGTGTTAATAAAAAAAAAAGAAATAATATTTGTAAAAATACTTACCTAATACTTGATTGAATATCTTATCGAAGTTCACTTCGTTTTTCTTTTCCAAGTACTTATGCATCACACTTCGGACGCTGAAAAAAAAAAAATACAACTTTAATTAAAAACAGGAATACACATATATTTTTAAAAGTTTATAATAAATCCCAACTTATAAGTCTAAGTATTTGAATCAAAAATTTAATTAAAAACAAGACCGATCTAAAGTTAATAATAATAAAAATATTATTTATTTATCAATATTTTGTGATGAGAATTTGGATAAACCCAAAGGTTTACACGGGGAAAAAAATAACTGGGTTATAAATGGCAAAAAAAATATCGTCATGTAAGTGTTAAAAAAAATCAAGGAATCTAGCTCTTGAAAATATACCTCATGCAGCAGGGATACGTACAGATATTATGTTATGCCGTTTGTAATACTGAATCTTTTTCTTACCACGATATGAATTTTTTAGTTAAACTGTCAGCCATATTAGTTTTGTTATGTAGATGTGTAAAATGATATTTTCATTAGGCTACGAGTTTTTATATGGAAGGGGAAAATACAGTTATCGTCTTTCAGGGGATTAAAAAATCGAATAAACTAAACACCTTATAAAAAACTTCAGCTGTAATCTTCTGAAATATCATTGCTAGTTCAATTATCTTCCCAAGTCAGAATTCTTATAACTAGAGTTCTAAAAGCGACGCGTAAATTTTAAAATTACGATACAAAATCGGTACTATTCGAGTACCGATTTAAATTAATAGATAAACTAAACAGATTAATAAACTGCAAGTGGTCTAAATCATTTATTTAAAACATGCATGCGGTAACAGAAAATGTTTATGTAATTTTACATGTGATACAACACAGTTCAATCTAATTGATTACATTAATTTACTCACAAAATAACCGAATTTGGAAAAGTGCAAATCAGTACGCTTTGAAGAATCGGTAAAAAATAGATTATTTGACCGATATTTCTTTAAGAAAGTTATAAATAAACATTTATCAAAAAGTAATTAAATTTACGGATATTTTAATTCCTAAAGGTGTTGTTACATACAGGTTACAGCGTTGTCTACAGCAGCTGACACTCGAATTTTTATGACTAGCTAATTTCAAAAAGATTTTATGGTTCTTAAAGTCTCATGACTTCATATTAGCAAATTTTCTCATTGGCGACTTTTTAAAGGCTTGTGTTTTTTACGAAAAATCATTAGTATGATTAAAATATTGAAAGTTTGTTTACAGTACGGTGCTTACTTTCAACAGTATAAATAAAACTCACCTCGAAAAAAATAATAGTAAAATAAAAGTAAATAAATAAAATGTATTAGGATTATATTGTTGGCAGCCCGAATTATCCGACAGAATAAAAGGCTGTAATGGTTATTTAAACCCCAAGAAAATTAAAAATATGTTAATATAACATTTAAAGAAATACGATAAAAAACATGCTGATAATATTTTACTCTACATTAAAATTCTACAAAACTTAAGAGTAAAAAAGAAAAAAAACATAACATTTAGATTTTGTAATAAACTTAAGAAAAACAAAATAAACTATAATGAAAACTATACTATAATATAATGATAATAAAATAATGCTTTCTATTAACTAACTACAAAACAATAATAATTTAACGTAACCTGATTCAGAATCCCTATGGAAAAATTTAACATTAAAAAAAAATACCGATCGAATTACAGAAATTAAAAAAAAAGACTTAAAATTAACAAATTTGACAGAAATATAAAAAATAGATATATATTTCAAACTAAAATTATTTCGTTAGAAGGTTTCAAGAACAAAATACCATGAAAAAATAAGAAAATGAAATGGTTGAAGAATGAAGAACAACATGCGAAGAAATTAAAGAGGTACTGGAAACAGAGAAAACAGTCAAGAAAAATGTTAAGGAGGTTGGAAACACGATTCTAAAAAACCAATATTTAAAATAAAAAATACCGTAGTAGATTACAAAATAGTACGACATATTTTGACATTAAATTGAAAAAAAAAAAAAAATATTACAATGATTTATTGAAAGTATAGGACACAGTTAACGCAAAAATACTTCCCGAATCAAATTCAGTAAGTGAAGTAAATGGAGAATGGAAAACCATGCAACCGACATTAAAACTATCTATAAAAAAATACTGGTAAACTCATTTCGCTTTTTTAAATCTCAGCCAAATAAAAACAAACTACAAGTACTAAAACTTAATTTGGTGCTGACAGAAGTTAAAACAGAAAACATTTTTGTTTTATAATTTTTATATCGATTTTTTAAGACGTTTTATATATTACATTTAATTTTCTTCAAATGTGTATAGACCTACAAAACAAAAGATAATTTTAAAAAATAAATAAAAGGACCCAATTCAAAAAACGCAAAAAGAAACAAACATGAATATTAATAAAAATAAGAAATTACATGCAAATATAGGACGTGCGATAAATTCAGACAAATATAATAAAAAATAATAACAATTTACTAGTTATATAATGTCCATCGATTCTCGATGGATGGGCTAATTATTTTTAAAAATATACATTATAAGCAAGTTAAATACTCATACCGACAATTTAACACTCAAATCTGATTAACTGGTTTCCATGGAAAAAAAAGTTTTCAAACAAAATTCTCAAGTTAAAAAGAACCACAAACAGAAATTAAGGTAGTCTGTAAGAGATATCTATTGCATTGAACCTTTATACATAGCAATTATGGTTCAATTAAAATGATAACCTTGAATATCAATAAGAACTCCACTGAAATATTACAAATAATATCTACATAACTTTGAATATGTGCCCACAAATATTAATCATGACGGTATAACAAAGACAAAAAATGCATGTCATATTACAATAAAAAAAACCTAGCTCGAACTTAATGGCGGTTATAAAAAAAACTTTAAATTACGGAAAATTTTTCTAACTATAAATTAGCGATTTAAATGTATTGAAATAAAAAGATTCCTGATTTAAGCGAAGAACTACGCACTGGTACCGTGAAATTTACTACTACAATTTTGGGTTTCAATTAAAACTACGAAAGTAAGAAGCATACTAATATAAAAATTATTTATTACACTGTACATTCTCCACAAACAAATGCAAATCCTACGTTTGTCTAAAATCATTTATCGATCCGGAGATCTTCATAAGATTTATTTTCTTGAGTAACATGGCCCAGGTTTTCTACTAGCACGGAAGCACTACACGAAACCGGCTCTCTATTACCAAACCACGGTCATTTTTCCGATCATTTTTCTACGATTCATCACCGTAGTCATTCGTATACCAATAAATTGAATGTGATTATCTATAATCACCCGATAGAATTCATACCCGATTGATACCTTACTCCTCTTCCTCCTATACTACCACCGTAGATCGCGCAATAAGATTTGTGCATTTAATCGTCAACATTCTCAGTTGACCAACCAAAATTTAATCCGCCCAACTGTGAAACGCTTGATAAATCTCATTTTCAACCTTCTTTTTTTCCTATAGAGACAATTAACTATTTAGGTGCGGTTTCAACCGTTTCACTATTTCTGCACAAGGCAGAAGCACACCTAAAATAAGAAAGAACAGACCACAGGGATCTGATTCTGCCAGTAAGAATATATTAGGGTATCCATCGTTCATATTTATATTGAAACAATAAACGACCCGGATGTAACAGATCCCGCCATGAGTTTTACAGCGATAACTTTCTGACCTTAATAAAGATCAATATCCGTACAAGTCCAAAACTTCCATTCTGATAATATTAATATTTCACATATAAAACTAGATGAATTCGAAGTAATTAATTGCATATTTCACTGTAAGAGGTCAATATTTTAATTAAATACGCCAAAATTAAAAATGAAATCTAACAGATAAGACGACAAAAAAAATAATAAACATAAGAATAAGCCAACAATATACTCCATGTAAAAGATTTTCTTTTTTTAATTTAAGAAGTAAAATTTAAAAAGGCGAAGTGAGGAAATATACATATGCTGATTTAAACAGGAAATATTTAAAACCGATAAATATTAAATTCTACATCAAAAACCGATATCATAAATTTTTAAACCGAATTTTACGGGTAGATATTGAAACTATCATTTCCTTTTGTGTTTACTTAACTTAAAAGTGTTCGTAGATAGTTTACTTTTATAAAACGTCTTAGAATTCCGGTCTAAAAATATTTTTGATAAGTACGGAACAAGATAAACTAAATTACAGAGAATTTTTTTTTTTTATAACATTTTCCTTGTTAGAAGAATTACTTGTAACGTCATATGAAAATATTATACTGTAAAAAAAATGTTATCGTAAATAACAATCTATAAAAATGAAAAAACCGAATACCTATCAAAGAAATTTAACCAAATTTGTGATATTCGATTCCTAAAATAGATAAGAATAAATACAAAATACAAATAGATATATTCAGGGTGCCCAAATACGTAATCACATGCGGTAATTCGCATCGAGTTCACTCACTAATAAATAAAATTTGGGTACAAAAAGGATTTAATTTAAAAGGAACGATTCAATAAGAACTTTTAAAATTTCTAAAAAAGAACATTTCTGTAACACCTAATAAAATATTCAGTATCCATAGTTCCTCTTTAGTTGAAAAAAAAATTCTTTTGGTTTCATCATGCCCTTTTTTGTAAAAAAAAAAAAAAAAAATTTCTACTAGCAACCATTTCGCGAAAAATAAATACACTGCTAGAGAACTTTATACAAGCACAGACTAAACTTACCTGAGAAATTCAGGGATGAAGAACGAAGAAGCAGTCTTGGCAGATAAGGGGGGGAGAACAATGCTAGTTCAAAAAATTATCACTGTAGATCTCTTCATTTAATCATACTAGATAATTTATGATGATTTGTAATACGGAATATTTTTTTTTTTTGAACAAATATTTCCCTAAATTATATCGAGCTGAATGGGAAAAGTGAAACGAGTTTTAAAAAATGAAATATAATTTAATTTATCTTTTGAATTGTTAAAATTTGTAAGAAAAATATGTAAAACAAATGTTTTTTTAAACTTATAACAAAGAGTAGACGCCCCTTAAGGAAATGAGACAAAAAGTAATCAGGAAGCAATGAAATCAGTTAAAGGCGAAAGCAAACGTTACTTGACCTTAGTATATCTGATTATAAAATCCATTAAAAACTCATTATAGAATCTACAAGAAAATTTTCCGTTTGTTTCAATAATTATTTTCTTATTTAAGTTAATCTATGGAGATTTATGATTACCCTCCCTTACCAAATTAAAAAACAAATATGTACGATGCATTACTTTTTTAACCCGAAACAGTTACATTAATTTACTGCTGTGCATAAACTATCTTGGTCCTCATTACAACTTTAAAATATATAAATCAACTAAGTTATGAAACAAATTTGCTTTCTGTGACGGTAAAATGCTAACTAGACAGCCAATCCTGCAAAATAAAAACAAAGTAAGAGTGACCCTTTTTAAATCGAATTTAAATTTGTGTAACAATTCGAATTTGTGTCCAGCATTAAGTAATCTAAAATATATATAATAGTAACTTTTTTCCAAATTAAATTAAGTATTTAATGTTAAATATAAATGTTATTTTTACTTCCTTGTACGAAGTACAAAAAAATATTGTAATCGCGAAAAATTTCGGTTTTCAGATTTCAACGGAAA
Organism: Zanna intricata; assembly: GCA_010016005.3. Classification (NCBI taxonomy): domain Eukaryota; kingdom Metazoa; phylum Arthropoda; class Insecta; order Hemiptera; family Fulgoridae; genus Zanna; species Zanna intricata. Next base: position 30,372 of record JAAAKQ030104416.1, read on the forward strand.
TATCCATTTTGACCAACCCTGAATCTATTTTGACCAGTTTCGGCGTGACGTATTTACGTACGTATCTCGCATAACTCAAAAACGATTAGCCATAAAATTTTGAATTTAGAATTGTTGTAACATCAGGTTGTGCATCTCCCGTTGTGGTTGCAATCGACTGAACCAAGTGTCCAAAAAAAGTCCAAAATAAAAAAAAAATTGGATTTTGGACTTTTTTTACCTGCATTAATAAGCCCTCAGTGAGAGCTTTTCAACGACATAAGTGGTATTTATTTTCATTGGTTTCAGGGTAATAGCCAAATAAAATTTTAATTAATGAAATATTTGGATCTTACAAAGGTACACATCGGTTCAAATCCAACTTCATTGTCTTTTTTTTTTTAAATTTAAATATATTGATTTATTAATAATTATTAATCTCTGATTGTAAAAAATGTTTACGACAAATAATTCAATAATAACAATAAAAAAAGGACATGAAAAAATATCAAAGGTATTTATGAAATAAAATTTTACGTACTTTTCATTTTTTTTTAAATATATAAATGTAATTTAAGTGGCGTGTAAGTAAGTCATGAAATGTCCGCATCAGATTTCTTTTTCGAAAATAATGAATTTTAATTTTAAATAGGTCGAAAACAGTTCAATACATTTAATTTTTTTAAAAATTAACATGGCATTACAATAAAAAAACAGCTAATTCTTTCTCATATTTTAGAAACTTAATATAAATTCAACTGGTAGTTTAAATTTTATTTTTCATTATTTTGTAACTAATATTTTATACTAATGCCGCCCGCAATAAACGAAGCCATTCGTAAGAACGCAGAAAAAAGGAGAAAGTTACCCTCTGATAAAAATAAGAAAAACATAAATAGAAAAGATATTAAACACAAAGCGACAAAATGACGTACATATATCTTGAAGAGACAGCAGGACAACTAGTTACGGTTAAATTATGCTAGAATATAACAGAGTTTACAGTCACATTTACTGCATGTATATATGATTTGATTACTTGAATTAATTGTTATCTTAATATTATCACAATTTTCAAAATAATAATGACAATACGCATTACACGTAAATAAACAATTTTAAAATAAGATAATAAAAAAGCGGGTACATAAAGAAAAAATAAAATTCAGTTATATCTAATCCAATAGTTACGTAGTTTCCTCAAATAATACAAAATGTTTATAAATAATTAGGAATAATATTGAAAGACATCACATACAAAAAAAAAAAAAAAATTGAAGAGGCCTATTTATCCCGAGAAAATATTGTAATATAACAGTATAACGGTCTGTGACATTGGAAGCATAGTTGCCAGTTCCGACAATAAGACAATTAAGTAATGAGCAACACTCAAAACAAGTACTGTGTTATCTTTGTTTATGCTAATGAAGTCGTATACATTACTAAACTACAAACACATTTATCACTTATATTAACATCTATAGCCTATTTATCCAAACAATACAGAACATCATATCGTATTTATTGCGTCCTTAATTAATAAATCTCAAAAGTAACCTTTCATTCTTCTGTTATAAACATATAACAAGATTAAAAACTGTAATTAATGATTAAAAATTATTGTTTAAGATTTATTTGTGATAACGAGAAAGCCACAAACTAAAATTCACAATCAATACGAATTGTGTACTAATTTTTTTAAAAATAAATACAAATATGTAGATTATAAAGCAAACCTTTCGCGTTGCTAAGGAAATGTTTACAAAATAATCGATACTAATGGGCTGGCAGTCGACGTTCACTAACCCACGTTTTATGGTAATTTTAATGGAATGAACACGCTTTTACCGATAATTTTCAGAGTAAAATATGATTACATATGTAATATATACATTTTTAGATTTATAATAATCCACTTTTAATTTTTTAAATTATTTTTGAAAAAGTTGTCTTTTATTACAATAGTTTATATAAAATTAAATCAAAGCATTAATTTTATAAATCATTAATAAATTTTTAACAGTTATTAATAAAATTTCAACAAAAATAGTTTTTGCCAACTAAATATGTCCGGGCTAAGCATGCATGATCTTTCAAGAAGTCCGATCGAAATTTAAAACATAAGCACTAAATAAATGAGAATTTATTTTTCTGAATAATTATATACTGCTGCTAGGGAGAGATTTCCTAGGCCAGCGGTCGGCAAACTGCGGCTCGCGAGCCGCATGTGGCTCTTTGACTCCTTGGCTGCGGTTCTTCCATGAAATGTTTAGTGCAGACACGGAATATTATTTATTAACTTGCCTTGTAAGAGACGAGTAAATATTTTTG
>JAAAKQ030104417.1:0-14278 GCA_010016005.3 Zanna intricata
TGTCCTCGTCTTGATAAATACAATCCGGCGTATCATTTCTACCTACCCGGCTCAAATAACCTTCGGAAATTCCCATGGCCTTCAAAATCTGTGTGATGAAATAATTAACATTGCCTTGCCTCCTGTTACTACATGTGTCTTAATGTGCAACCAGGCGTTTGGTCGAGAGCGTCTTACTTCCTAACTCCATCTACCTATTCCTACGTTCCTCTACTAATAACTTGATGGGAGTGAACTGAAGCCAATACGTAGATTGCCTCACAGGATAAGGTGCAGTAGGCCGACACCACTCCCGACTCCCAGCAGGGACCTTCTAAGAATACTTTGTAATCTTTCAAGATTTCGCTTCTTGTCAACCATAGAACTCCAAACTGGAGCTCTTTTCAGGAACTGCGGGCGAAGTCATTATCAGTCTCAGCGCTTTCATCTTTCTCTCAGCTTTATCACAGCATAATCTGACATGCTCGCTAAACTGGCTGGCTCGATCGAGTATAACTCTCAAATTTTTAAGCCGCCAAATCAATGTATTTCAGCAACAGATGAGGGTTGCTAACTCTAAAATCCAGAACTCACTCTTCTCCTTCCGGTGAATGTGATGTATTCACACTTATTCGGAGCTAATTTCAATCCGTATTCTTTCATCAAATCTTGAATTACCGCAAGAGTACTAATGACTAGCTCCTATATTTCAGCCTCTATTTTACAGTTGAAAAGTATTACGAGAACGTCCTCATAAGCAATAGTTTCTGTAAACTCTGGCAATCTCAATGTTAATCCACCTCATATATTATGGCCCACGGCAGTTACTAGATGTATCTTGCAGTAACTGGATTCACCTAGTTCACTCTTGACACAAGGTCCTTCTGTGCTGTCATAGTTATAGCAATTGTTACGTCTATCTACACCTTAACACCCTGAGGCCACGTGACAGCCCTACCAGCACCGGTATCACATCTTGCCCGGTTTTCAGATTTCTACGCGGCAAGAGTGCCATCCAACGACCACATGTCCTGAAGCCTTGTCTCTTCCTCAGATGGAATTATGAACTTTATACTTTGACAATTGCTGTAGGCGAGTCTAATGGGAAGTAAGTTAAATGAACTTGATTAGGAAATAACAAATTTGAAGAAACTTTGACCTCTATATCCTACACAGGATATATTTATCCTGTATATCCTCTCTATGTCCTATTTAGAGCATTTTATAGAGCATCAGCCACCTATTCCTGTGTGGTGTCCCTGCAATTTTAGACGGAGGGTTTTTGTCGACTATGGACACCTCAGGCACATTAGCAGTAACTTTGCATATAAGATTATCTATCGCCGAATTCCCCTGACCTCAATTTCTTCCCGTTTGCCCTTTCTTACAGACATTATATCAGGGAACATATCATTACCAATTAATTCTTTGTTTTAGGAGGTCAGCATATATTTCCCCCTGCTTTTAGAACCACAATTTTTGTCAAAGCTTGTACCTGCTTGGCCGCCTTTTTGTCCTGCTGGGAAAGACGGTATATTCAGCATCCTGTTGAATACTGGCCTGGCCCAGAACTCAATAGCTTTTTTACCAGTGATTCCGAATTTTCCCTATGTGATAGCAACTAGAAACGGAGGTTTCCTCTACGCAAGTTTCTGATGCCTCCCTCCCCATCACAGTCACATCAGCTAGACTAGTGGAAAGGGACACTTCGGGAGATCTAACCGTTTTCGAACTTTTTCTAAAGATATATTAGGTCAGCATACCACTCGAATTTGTCATTTCAGGGCGTACCGTATGATCATACATCTACAAATGATAGTTTGATCCACAGCGGTATTGTGGGCCAAAAATGGAGTCTCTCACCCCTACACGCAATTTGGGGACGGTAGAGGATCGGGGAAAAGTAAAAAGATTTTTGCCAAATATGAAATAAATATGGGGGGGGTGTAAAAATGTTAGGGAGGTAAAATGTTAGGAAGATATAGAAACAAGAGGTTGTAGAAGGAAAGGAAAGAAAGTTCTACTGACAGGAAAAATCCTCCTATAATATTAGATTTCAAAAAATACTTACACGTTCGTTATAGACAGAAATAAAACGAAGTCCTTGTTTACAACTTTGTTTGACGTTACATACAACAATTGTTCGTTGATCCATTCAGAAAAAATCCAAGTCGATTTAGAGGTTAAATATGTCCGTCTAAAAACCACTTCTTGAATTTCACGATAATGTTTCTTACGAACTCGCACAATTTTTATTTTAAATTACAGTAAAAAATAATTAACTTACCGCCACAAAACAATAACAAAACTAAGAAAGAGGGTTACTTTCCCTGTTTTTCGTGTTTTTCCCTCTCACCAGAAGAATTCCTGACGACTATGCTTCACAGCCCAGCTAGATAGGAGAAGCTAGGTAGGTGACTGGGGTGATTAAGCAAAACGAAGAAGAGGACGTGGAATGGGATAACTGATCAGCGAGAAGTGAATTAGGGGAGGAGACAGCCCTCTGTGGAGCCGTATTACATCCTTTCTGGGGATGGGCTACGATGAGGAAGCACGGGGACTTCCCAACCACCTGGTTGTTTGGACGCAGGAATCGAACGGGAATGAGTGTCCGAAGGAATATGGAGAATGGCTCTTGATATAGATGAACGACCGTGAGGGACCGTTAAGAGAGATAATCGGCAGGAAGATCAAGCCCTCCCAAGACTGAATTATGCTTAGTTGCGGGTCCTGTCTCGGGGCGGGGAAAAGCGGCGATGAAGAGAAAAAAAAAGAAGAAAAGTTTTGTGTCCTCTGAAGCGACACAATATTAGCCTATATCTGTTTGTTCAGATATAGGCTAATATTAGTTCGTTCTATTTCCGTTCATCATAGTTGCTTATTTGTCCTAACCAACATTCCCTAATCAACTCTATCTCCCTATAAATATAAAATTTATGGTTTAGTCCTAATTCATATATACGTTAAATTTATTATATTATTCTTTCATAATCTATGTTTAAACAGCATTGTAAGGTGAAAACACCACAGATACTTTAAAAAAATTAAATAACTTTCGTATTTAGGTATGATAATAATCTAAATACCTAGATGTAAGATTTAAACAGTTGTTTAATGCAGTTTTATAAGAAATTGTCGTAATCAAAAAAATTTTGAATTCACTAATAATTATGTAGAGCGATACAAAGAAAAATAAGCCATTATGTACTTTTACACGAATGCACAAAAAGGAGTGAAATAGTATATTTATGGTGTACATTTGAATGAAGTAAGTACAAATGTTTGTTTCACTGAAGCAGATAAAAGGGCTGAACCGATTTATATGTATTACCTGTCGATGGAATTAATATGTTAGAATTCCGGGAATTCCATAGGCTAGATTAAAATATATATATATTTGAACTGATTGATTCAAATAAATCGAATAAATAATATTACAAAAACAGTAGAATTAAATTTACGTTAAATAAAATAAAGTTACAAAATTTCTGTTTAATTAAGATCTTTGTTCATTACTAATGAGTGGGCTTCCCATGTGGGACTGCATGCGAGCTTAGAGTGGTAAGTGATGCAAGCACCACAATCATCACCATCAGCTGGTAACAAATGGGGTGCCGGTGAGGTGCTAATTTGGGTGGTCTTGTAATATCTCTACAAATATTCGTCCGATTTTCAAACGACTGAAACAAATATTTGCTTGTTATAATACAAACTCACGATGGAACCAAAGGAACAATGTTCATTTTCTGCAGTTGTATTTTTTTATTTTTAATATGTATCTCTTTTTTACAGAACAAATTTCATTCAGTTCTAAAATAAATGAAAAAGAACTTTACATCTCAATTTTATAGGAAGGTTAGCAACATTTCCTAGTATTTTCTCTAGCATTTTCCCTATATGAAATATAAATTTTCAAAATATTTTCGAGAAATATTATAACTGAAGGAAGATAGAGCAAAAAAAATCATCTGTTTCAATCTTAAGAGAGAGCAAGATAGAGTTTTTGAAAAAAAAAATACTGTTTGGGTTATTTCAACATGCATTATAGGTAACAAACTTGTTTTTTAAACAAATAATTTCTCTATAATCAATCTGCAAAAAATAATTCGATTTTCATGTGGAAACCCCCACTGCCTAAATCATTTAGAAAAATATATGATTAATGTCCCATAAATAAATATATTTGAGCCAAATTTTAAGAAAATCAGTTTGGCTAATCCTGAGATATAAGACTAAAACCAGTGCGACACACATTCGTAACATACGTGCATGTATCTTTTTGTTTTCTTTGTTTTTTAAAATAATCGTAAAAAAAAAAGCAAGCCCCATTTTTGACACAATCACCATACTTTCTCTTTTAATATAGCTATTCCAGAGCTACATCAACTGGGGAAGTAAAGCGAAGATATCTTATGCGAAATTAGTTCATACGATTTTAATAAAATATATTCTATCTGCAATAAATTTCATAGTTTAGTCAAAAAAGGGCACCGATTTTTCATATTTGAATATTTAGCTAGAGTTCAAAACTAAAATAAATAGAAAAAATCACTTTCAGTGATGATAGTACAATTCCCTGAACTATATCGGCAGCAATCATAAAACTGAGTTAGGATCGGAACTGGTCAAATTTTATGTAAAGTTATTCTAATCTTTTGAGAGATTTTGAGCTGGTTGATTGGTCACGTCAAAATTATTAAAATAACTTGAAACATTCTGTTATATTTTGTATCATTCCTATTAATAGCATAAATTTGTGGTTTGATTAACCTTTTCTGATTATTTTCCTCCTTATCTTTAGATTATAGTTTTGTATCAGATGTTCATATGTTATGGAAACATTAATTCCTTTAGAAAAACTGTATTCTTCAGATAAAAATTAGTTTATAGGAACACTTATACCACGGAAATTATTTTCAAAATATTATTTACTTCCTGTTGATGTTACGAGTACAAAATCTCATCGGTATTTATCAAGTTGTTCCTGATCACTTAGACTATACGAGACTGACTTCTTTATTGACTATATTAATCACTCGAGTGGCGACTGTAAGTTACCATATGTATCATATTACTTGTATCATGTCACATCGTATTGTTTCACATCATATGTAATTTATCATATCATATGGAACTGCTGAATGTGCTTAATCATGAAAAGTTAAACAGACTTGGCTATGAGAGAAAAATTTATTTGTAGGACTAAAAACTAGTGTTGCTATAAGATCGATTTCAAGCCTTTTAATGGGCATAGATTAGCTGACTGGTAACTTGAGAAGTTCTGAATGGAAATTTCTTTGAAAGAATTTTAAGCATTTCATTAGCAATTTTCTATGAAAAAGAGGATTTTTATTTATTACGAGATTGGAACTGGTATATATATATATATATATAAATGTTAGTGATTGATATTTTGCTGACCGTGTACATTTAGCTAGAAGAATCAATTAAACAGAACAAGATAACATGAATACTTCTGAAGTGAGTAGATGGACGATTGTTTCATGGCAGAAGAGGATCTTCTAGCTGTACACTTTTTGTACTGTCTTATAAACAGTAAACATATAAAACACGAATATAATATAGATGTCAGTTCATTTAGTGGAATCTCTCACAATACTGATTGCATTCTCTATAACGACAGTCCATTTAGTAAAAAAAATGTTTTGGTGTCATTTGTAGAACTGAATATCATATGCATTTCAGGTGGTTTCATGTGCTGCAGTATACTCGGCTTAATGCGAGCGGCAACGAGAAAGCTGTTTATAACTTATTTTTCTTATTTAGGAAGTAATAAGGAATGCATTCTTATTATTCTAGAAGTAATTATTCCGTTTTCAAAAGTGACGTTTTTTGCAAATAATGACGTTTAACCATGTTGAAATTCAGCAATCCGTTCTGCAGCTATCTAATCTGATAGATATACTCGCACATAGTAGTAAGCCTGTACTTTCAGACAAAAATACTCAACCAGTTGAACATTAAATTTTACATGAACATAGATTTCATAAATGGAAAGAAAAAAATAAGTATATCCCTTGCGAAATGTTTTCAAATGATAACCGTTTTAATTGTTTCTGAATAAAACTAGATCATGTTTCTTGCCTTTATTAATTTTATTATAACACGGCCAAACCGTGCGTCAAATGGAATTTAAAGATCACTTGCAGTATTTAAAATTAAATTTTCTGATTTCATTTTAATCTTGTATAAATAAATTAGTATACTATTAGAAATAATTTGTCATGACAGTTTTACATTTTAACTTATATTTTTATGATTTTTCACTTCAACATAATATTTTTTTAACTTCTGATGATGGGTTTCAATTAAGCCAAAAGATGTTGGGTTTCTTTCAATCTGCTAATAACATGAATTTTTAATCGATAATATTATTTAAGTAAATATTATGTTCTATATTTTGTATAAGCAGCCCAATAATGTAAGTTTTCGTAACTCCTGCTATTAATGTAAAATTGTTATTTTTTTTGTATAGAGCTGAATTTTTAGAATTCATTCAAACTTAATTCATTATATCAGTTTACTCGTATCTACATATGCGTATGTTTCTTTGCGCATTACGTTTGAAACAAAATGATTTCATGAGAACCACAGCTATATCTTAGAAAAAAATACTTATAAAAAACCTATAAATCCTCCAAAGAAGGAATCCAATAAACCAAGATTTTCAAGAATCCCAAATTTCCTAGGTTTAACTTTATAAAAATAATTTAAACAGTAATTAAAGCCGATAGAATTTAATAAAACATTTTATTCGTAATTATCAGTTTTAATTTAGCACTAATGGAAACGTTTATAGCGATTTATTGATAAATGTTATGGGCTAAATTAGTTAGATTAATGGGACTTTTGTTGAAATTGTTATTGGTTAACACGATTTTTATTCTAATTTTACGGAAGTGATATTACTGCGGTTTATATATTGGAAAACAGAAAAAAAAAGAGTTTCATAAATTAAAAAATAAGTAAAATAGATCAGAGATTAAAAATTGACAAAACATTTTCAAATAACACTTTTTTTTAATTTTTCAGTAGTCTTTTCTTTTGGAATTTAGATACAAATTATTTAAAAGAAAAATCAGGTAATTTAAAAATAATAAATTTATTTTCATTATAATTTATTTATGTGTTACTACTGAACTTGAGAAATAGGATATGATAGGTATTAAACTAAACAGTAGAATATCTTATTCTATGGTTTTTACAGAATGTCAATATAAGAACACAGAAACTTTGTTTATGTTGAGCACTAAGCAAACAACGCATTGTTATATAACGAACTGGAATAATTAGAGAAAAGGTATGTAACATCATATTTCGAACAAAGAGATTTATTTGTTAAATTTCAGGCTTTATTTAAGATTAAATACGCTATTAGCGTTAAAATTAAAGGAACCGGAGTTTATTTATACAATGCTAGTAACTTGATTAAATTTTACAGCTAATGTAATGTTGGAAAATACTTTTAATCAATGTACTAACATAATTTTTACTTCTTATTTTGTCTGGTAACGTCTGTACATCACAGAAGTTCTCTAGCGATAGAAAATTTAATTAGGTTTTATATGAGTAAGTTATAAAATTCTTTTTATGCAAAAATCTTGTGATTCTGATAATGATAATATTTATAAAAATATTTGATGAAATAATTTTAATAAATAAAATAATTACTGAAAATCAAAAATACCGACTTCTAATTTTACCCATGTACCTAGAACAATCTTGTAAACGAACAAGAAATAGTTTTCGTGTTGGTCTTATTACGAAATATAGGCAATTAAATTCATCATCTGTAAAGGTACCCAACTACAACATAAAATGTCCCCCCCGGATTGGACCAGCAATTAAGCATTACGCAATATGGGGGGGATGTCCACTCTAACGAAGCCACCCCACCTACCGGCTGTAAGTCCGGCATGGCAGGGCAGCCCTACTGGTTCTGATCTTTTCTCTTGCCTTCAGCCTCTAACATTAGTGGCAGGGAGTTCAGTCTTGGCTAGCCTAATTCCAGGCTGCCCGCCACCACCGTCGGGTCCGGGTTTTGATTTAAAATTATATACGCCCAATTATTTTTTTCCTTTAATCCCCAAAGGTGAAGAGGTCGGTCCTGGCAAACCTACCCCGACATCCAGCCCCAGGGACCGGGTCTGGGTCCTTTGTTATATTCTCAAAAACCCTCCACTACTATTTTTTTTTGTGTGTTTTGTATAAGTTTTTATGTGCGAGGATAAGGGAAACTAGAACCGATGGATCAAGCCCACTGGGCTGGTCTAGTGGTTAGCGCGACATCACAAATCAGCTGATTTCAAAGTCGAGAGTTCTAAGTTCAAATCCTAGTAAAAGTACTTATTTTTATACGGATTTGAATATTAGATCGGGGATACCGCGTTGTTCTTTGGTAGTTGGGTTTCAATTATCCATACTTCTCAGGAGTGGTCGACCTTGAGATTGCACAAGAGTACACTTCATCCTCATTCATCTTCTGAAGTAATACCTTACGTTAGTTTCGGAGGCTAAACAGATAAAGATTGAAGCAAGGAATCAGGAGTCCTAATGCTTCATCATCGCCGCACATCATTCTCTGCAAGCAGGAACGCGCAACGGAAATAACTCCGGAGAATTCTAAACCGACTCCATTCATCGTAGATACATATACATATGAGAAATCCCAATTAAAGTGAATGGTACTTTCATTTGCCTTAAACCTGAAAGTAAATTAACTTACCCCCTCTACAAAAATGCAACTGAGAATAATACCGTATATACTTCAAAACGTCGGTAAAAAATATGCAAAATATTTGAAAAATATCTAGTTTCATCATACCAAAAATGTGATTTGGTATGAAGGAAAGGAGTGCGTGATCAAAAATCAGTTTGAAATTTTAATCGTTTTAAACACATGATACCTACACAACGTGAAGCATATAAGCAATTTTACTTTCAAAAATAATTACAGCAATTTAATCTCCTTTTTTTCTTAACCAAAACCGAAAATCCGCCCTTCAGACGCATTTTCTGCACAAGATTTTTTATTTATTCTACTTTCAATTGATGTATTTAATTTATCCTGTTTACCCAACATTGTTATTAATTACACTGATAGCCAAAAATATTTTTAATTTTTCTCTATGTGTGATACCATTTCTTGACTTGCTTTTATGCATACTTTACAGATCTGTAAATACAAGTTTTCTATCATCCTAGTCTAAAAGTTTATTTAGTTTTAAATAAATTACGATTAAACAAAAAATTAAGGAAGAATATAGTTAAAATCTGTAAAATTTATAATTTTGCGTGGCCCTACCTTTGTTAGAATGATTTAGCTGATGCGTTTCTTTTACAAATAGCCTCAGGCATATGCCGAATCAATGTCCAACATTGTAATCGGCTGGCATGTTAGTATTACATTTCCCTTTATGCGGCTTTCCATCACCGAAATATCTTGGTGGAAACGTTCATAGTGTTCGTCACTTACGTCTCCGAGGTTGTCCGGAGAAAATGCAGTTATGAATGGAGAAAATGTATTTTCAACCATGTATTACATCTCATAGCTCTATATGAAGTAAGAAACTGATTAACAATATCGTGGTAACTGTCGGATTTTGGTTTGCCGAGAAAACTTTTGCAAACATCTTAAATTGAAGCTGAAGCTGCACTTTCTACATTATTTAACATTGAGCTAAATATATAATCATCTTTGGCTAACTCTCTTATTTTCAAACCAACAAATATTCCTTCTTTAATTATTCTTTCACTTACATTCAGAAATTTCCACCTGATGTACAAAAATCCGAGATTATAAGTCTTCATTGCTTTTAAACATTTTTCATTAACTTGATATGGAAAAGGGGTAAAAATATTTTATTCTTGGTTCAACTAAGGGCTCATGAATAATATTTTTTCCCGTTAAGTTTTCTCGTTCCTTCCACTTTTGGTAACATAATGTTTATCCCTAGCTAGGCTGTCCCGTTCGCAAAGAAAACTCATGTACTTAGTATAGCCTAACTGCATGCCTAACAAAATAACTATAACTTTCAAATCGTCGCATATGTTCCACCTGTGTTCCTTATAATTTATTTTTACAAAAATCGTTTGTCTCTTTCAAAGTAATAACATACGCGATCGATATCGTTGGATATTTTTTACCGTTGTGTAATAGAACCAGTATTACTGTACTTGGACAACTCTATGAAAAGGTGCCATTCCTCAGGTTTATGAACTTTCTCTTACGTGTAACATAAATCCATCAATATTTGTGCAATAAACGAAATTACTTTCATCAATAAAGTACTAAGATTGTTCATTTTGTCAGCTTCGAAATCAGGAAATTTTTATATTTTTTAAGATCAAATTCCAACCTTGCAGTCTTCATGATATTTTAAATTTAGTTCAGATTTTTTAGTAACTCCAGACACACTTGTTGAACAAAAGTAACACTCAGTTACATGATCCTTCAGTTCACGCCAAAACATAATTTTACCAAATGGCAAACCGCTGTGTGTACCTTTCACCCATCCTCTTAAATATACAGAATAATTAGTGCATACTACATGAGGAGCCCACGTCTTATCCGGATCACCAATTTTACACTGAAAATACGAATGATATACTTTTCTAATTGAAGGTGTAATTGTTTTTTCTATTTGATTTTACGGTAAACACATCACATACATATCAAACGGAATCCACATCATTTACACAATTTCGAGAAATTTTGACGCTGCACTGTTAACAAACTTAAGACAGAAATAAGTTTGAACAAAATTAATTCACTTCTAAAACCAGTTTTGATTAATTCAAAAACCACAGCTGTGTTTTCAGCTACAAGTTTTGATCTGCACAAATATGGTTAATCTTGTCCATGAAAGCTCGCTCTTCATTATTAGGTATGATGCCATAGTATGTGACTGATATGACTTAATTCATTGTCTAATATTTTTTGTATAGCTTAAAAATTATGTTAACAAACTTAAACCACAAAAAATGAGCTAACAAAATACAATATATGAGCTTAAATTGTTAACTCTACGTTGAAAAGTAAAAAAAAATGCTTTAATTCAAATTTAAAATTTAAAAAAAAATGGAGGGTGATAGAAACATTCTGTGTTCATATTTATTTTCAGCATGAAAAAACCGATTAAAATATTGTATCGCATGTTAGGAAACAAAAATTACGTTTATCAGTGTTATCTTTGAAAATCTTTTATAAATATTAATGAGTTCTCTTGAGAAACAAAAATGCCCAGAACATAATCTATTCTTATTTCCGAAGAAATACGAGTATTTTTAACTACAATCAGTGAATGATCTATTGTTGTTGCAATACTTTATTTGTGTCCTGTTCCTGGATATATATTTGTTAATAATTCCCCGTGATCGTAAGTCAATGTAGTTCATTCAATTCAGTTCAATACAGTTTATTCATTCAAACTTATATTAAAATTGTAGAGATTCATGATTCTTGTTTATAACTTCTGATATTTCCAAAACATTGTCACTTTCAATTTTAATAATTTCAACGATTCTTTGCAAAACATATTTTATTTTAACTTGTATTGGTATTTTAATTCATTTCTTAAGCAAGTTATTTAAGAACTTTGAATACATTTAAGACGACTTAGACGACGATCGTCATTTAAGTTGTCCTACATAAGGGACGATGGGCAACGATTTTTTCCAACTCACTGTTTGGAAATAATGTGGTGGAGTAGGAATCCCATCTCTTGGGAACGATTGTTTGTTACTCCCCGTCGTTTAATGTTGTCCACTATTTTGTTTTTTACTTTTTGTTGTATTGTACTTCCAACCGCTTATTTTTTTTATAAAAAATTTGTCGTGATGTTAGTTTTTTAACATATTTTGAATTAAAATTTTATGTTTTAAAATAAAAAAATGTCATTCTAATTAATGTAAGAGAATTACATTACCACCTTACAAAAATTTAAGTGTTATAAACTTATATTAATCTTAATAAGCAAAGTTTAAAACGTTTTCGTTCAAAATGCTGTTAACGACTAGTGAAACTAACTTAATTTTATGTTTTTTGATTGAATCTAAAAAATGTTCTCTAAAGTTTTACCTAGTAAATATATTTATGTGGTCTCCTCAAAAATATTAAAAAAAAAAATGAATTTTTGACCATAGTACATTAATAACGAAACTTTTTAATAATATTAAAAAAAAAAGTTTACAGCTCTCGTACAATTATGACTCATCATGTTTGAACTACTCCCAACACATTTTCAAGTCCAGGAGTAAGTTTCAAATAAACTTACATATTAACTAGTCAAGTTTTTTAATTGCTTTAACACACATTAGTATAATGTCTTCACAAATCTATTTTAAATATTTATCTCTATATTCAATATCTCGGTAAAAAATTAAAAATATCATTCAACTCAGACAATTGTGAATTTGTTTTAGAAGAATACCGTAATTATTTGCATAGTAATATATTTCAACAAATTTATGTTGTGTCGTATACAAAATGGTATGATATTATTTGTAAATTTGAAATGATAACGTGAAAAATTTGAATTTTTTAAAAGCCCTATAAAGGTCTTTATAACATCCATGAGAAAATAAATAAAAATTAAGTACATCTTCTGTCAAAAATAATGTTGCGTAAATTGCCCGATCAGTAAACGTCATTCGTATTTGTTATTACATTAAATTTATTAGATAATTTGAATTAATATAGATTTAAAAATTTACCAATCTTTGTTGTAAAATAATAGGAAGAATTAATAATAACTACCCAATTAATTGTTTTACATAATTTTACATAATACATAAATATTGCTTGGTTTTCATTGCTACATTATTACCCAAATAATTTGCCTTCCTGCTGGTAGCAGATGAAAATTATCATTAATTTTAAAATTTAAAATATAAGTTTTAAAGCTAGTTACAATTAAAAAAATAAAATTAAAAAACAACAAAAAATCTTTGTATAGATCTATTTGAGTAATTATAGTAATTAAAGAAAAAAATCGTGGCGCGAAACTTTAGTTATTTGCCAAATTAAGCGAAACATATCGTCATCAAACCTTATGCCAAATTTTTATAAATACAAAATATATTTTTTTAAATTAAAATGTTTCACTCATAATTCACTAAGTTAAAGCTCAATTATTTTTCTTTATCCACTAATTTTACGTGGAATAATAATAGTAATAATAATAATATTGAATGATTCTTTATCACAAAATATTATTTGTTATTTTAAATACTTTAGGCTATTTTTAGAAGAAAAAAAAACAAATATAAAATTGTCAACACCGGAAGAAAAATTGTAATAATTTTGAAAATTGTCTACTATCTGTAAAAGAAATTGCAGGAATTTTGTTGAAGGGAGCAAAATAAGATATACTTTAAGTTATATCAACATCCTCTTAAAGTACCGTAATCTTAGAGAAAATAGTAGTGTTTTAATCTTCAAAATAATTTTAATTTTATGTATTAAAAAATTTATTGAAATGTATAATTATGTTAAAAAATCTGATATTTAAAAAAAATTTGAACTATGATTACTGTTAATAAGTATGAAAGCAGAGATTTGTAAAAGTTTTAATAAATTAGTCAAACACACCAAGAAGTGCAACAGAATAATAAATATGCATATTTATATATTCTTTGATAAAAGGAAGGAGGTTCAATCCTTTTATTTTTTATTAATATTCTTTAAAATTTTATTCTATTTAATTTATCAAATTATTAAATTTTGTTTCAGCTGTTCATTAAAATATAGTAGAGATAAAAAAATTTTATTAATAGGGGACAACCAATTGTTGTATTTATCACCATTGTTCAGGTGATAAAAGGCACAACCTTTTGATAACAACTGTATATTGCTTGTATGAAACAATATTATAGAGTCATATATTTTTGTGAAAGAAATTTTTAAATCTGACGATAGCAAAACAATGACGTGTTAGTAACCCCACCACTGAAAACTCCAACGTTTTAAAATGAATTTTATGATTTTCTTATTAATCTCCAAATCACTATTTGATGGTAAGGATTATGTTAAATATTAAATATAGATCGACTATATCACTTTGTACAGATCTCTGTGTTACAAAATTATTTTGACTTTACATAGAAAATAAAGCATTTCAACTGGAATAATATTACAGAATAATATTGCAGGAATAATATTGCATGGAATAATATTGCAGGTTTTCGCCAATATCACTCGACAACGGATCAAATGATTACCATAGAGAATATTACATATAACAGCTTTTTAACAAGGAAACATTGTGTCGGAGTCTTC
>JAAAKQ030104439.1:0-14276 GCA_010016005.3 Zanna intricata
TTCATCGGAAGTACCCCGATCCAGTACACTCTTGCTTGTGTCCTGGACCAAAGCATCCTCTGCAAACAGGCTGCCTCTCATACCCTACTCGTCGCCACGTTTCGTCATGTTCTTCCCGTTTTTTTTTTTATTATTTTTTTTTATTTTGTACTTTTTTTAAATTTATTTATTTTTTCATATTTTTTATTATTATTTTTTATTTGTTTTTTTTTCCGCGCCTTTATACCCTCTGACTACCTTAATTTACTAACCTACTTTCTCCTGAAACCCTCTGACCCTAAATCTAGCCTAAAACTACTTCCTCCTAGAAACCGTCTGACTTAATCCTAATTTACGCCTAGTTTATTGTTACTGACATTTATTATTATCATTATTCTTATTGTTGTGGTTGTGATTACTATGATTAATATTTTTTATTATAGACATTTATTATTATTATTGTTTGCTGTTGTCATCATTATTATTCTGATTATTTTTGAGATTGTGATTACTACGATCATTTTTTTTTTTATTTATTATTATCATCATTATTCTAATTATTATTGTGAGTTATTTATTATTGTCGCTTATTATTATTATTACTATTGTCATTATTATTGATATGTTTTGTTTTATTTATGTTCTTTAACTACTAAATTGTAATTATATAAACATTTTCAGTTGTCAATCTCTCAATATCCTGATCGAGTTGCGAACCCGAGACAATATCATTTTTTGGTTTATTTGATTTAGTCAGACCCTTTAATTGTAAAGATTTTCAAAAAGCCTGATACCCCGTTTTTGACATGAATATTATATATTCGCCTGGAAAGTAAAAATATTCATTATAAAAAATGAAAGACTAAATATAGAAACTCAGAATATCATTTATCTTTTTTTTTTATTTTCTTTTTTTTAATACTGTTCACTCTATAATTTCAATAAATACTACTCGTAAATATGTTATATAGGCCTGCAAAGCCGGTTTTTCTTTTGTTTTTTCAAAAGCTTTTTGGGTATATGTAAAATATATATGTGATATGGCTAAACGTAATAAAAAAGCAATAAAAACATAAATTAAAAATTGTAACTGAAAGTATCAACATGAGATTTCACTGAATATAAAATTAGTAGTTTTTTTTTTTAATTCATTTGAGATATTTTTATAGAAGTAACGAAATTTTTTAAAAAATACATTTTTAACTACATTTATTTCACCATACTGATACAAACTAATAGAATTACAAAGTATATATTTTATTTAAAATCATGGGACGTACAAAATATTTTGTGAGAAAAAATTCCATGTGTGATTTCTCTTCTTTAAATTTCATTTCTTTAAACTTTTTTGTAGGAAAATACTCTTAATTTTTCCCTTTCTCTTTACTCATACAAACACTTTTCAAAGAAAAATATGGTATTACTTTTGGTCGCCCAATGAGATTGGGGGAGTTAAATTAAATTTTCTTTACGTTTGAGGAGTACGAAAATACCATTCACTTAATTTAGGATTTCTATATATATATATACAAACGAGGTGTGTCCCCAAAAAATCCGACCTACTTTTAAATTTCCGCACCAAAGTTCGTAGCGAACTCTGTGAGGTACAAGTAAATTATTCTGTTGATAACTGCGGTTCTGGCTAGATTCCGCAGTTATCAACAGAGATTATTAGTTGGAGCACAGTGCGTCTTTGTTTAGAGTGCTTTGTTGATGTTCGTCGGATTTTTTAATCGCTGAAAATGAAGGAGAGATCAGATCAACGAATTTGCATTAAGTTTTGCTTCAAACTTCAAAAAGTTGTGCAGAAATTATTGAAATGATGGGGAAGCCCTTTGTAAACGAGTGTATGTGAAAAATACAAATAAAAAAGTGGTACAAGCAGTTTAAAAATGGCCGCACGTCTGTTGACAGTAACCCACGTTCTGGCCGACCTTCGACCACAATAACACTGAAAATGTCGAGCGTGTGCGACTTGCGATTGAAAAAGATCATCGTTTGACTGCAAGCGAACTAGGAAGTGATCTTTGAATTCTGAAAATAAGTGTTTGGAAAATTCTAACCGATAATTTGGAAATGACTCGCGTTTGTTCAAAATTCATTCCAAAATTGCTCTCTTTGGAGCAGAAAATCCCTTTGGTGTTTTTGTCAAAACACCAAATTAGGTAACGTCGCCAGCCTCCGTACAGTCCCGACATAGCCCCCTGTGACTTTTGGCTGTTTCTAAAACTGAAAATTCCACTCAAAGGGCACCGGTTTGACGACACAGGAACGATTCAGAAGAATGCGACGAGAACCTAAGGCCATTCCAATACCTGAATTCCAAAACTGTTTCAGAAAGTGGAAAGACAAATGGGAAAGTAACCCCAACTCTTACAGTTGGGGTTACTTTGAAAAATGCCACAAGCCGGATGACAAAGAATAACGTCAACGCGGAGAATTCAAAGTAGGTCGGATTCTTTTGGGACACACCTTATGTATAATATATATATTTATAAAATTTGTTGCTCTAAAATTCCCAAAACTACTAAATCAATATCACTGGAATTTATATATACTGTAGTAGTGTGTCTGAAGTTATGTGTAGTTTCATGAAGATGATTGAGTCGTTCTTCAATTGCGCTTAATTTAAAACTGACAACATAATCTCGAACTGAGGTTATGTTGACTTTGTACTGGTGTATTTTTCATACGTGCTTATGGAGTGAGCCACAGTAATGATGAGTTTAAGTATGATGCTTGTGTTTAGGGTCTATTCGTTATTTTTAATTAGTTCGATTATAATAATTCAAATTACGATTATAATAATTTAATTTTCTTACAAACAAAAATTATATTTTAGTATTAAAAAAACTGTACCTCTTTAAATGAGAAACTGTAGGTTTCTCATTTAATTTATGCTTATTATATTTCTTGCTCAAAAAAATTACACAAAAAATATTATAAAAAATAAAGTAACGAAAAGACGGTCTTCTTTCATAGAATTGCGCAAGAATTTTTATATTTTCTTTACGCTATTTTCGCAAAAAATGAAAAAATACAAAATAAAGAAGAAATAAATAAGTAGAAGACAAGTAACAGGTGATTGAAAAAATGAATTATTTGTTTTTGAAAATAATATAAAAACTAGACTTCTAATGAATAAGGAAAGATTTAGTAGAAACCTAGAAGTAGAAATTTAGAAGAAAGGTTTAGTATATAAGATTGAGGATAGAGTTATATATGAAACAGAAATCTAAAATGAGGAAAATGCTGGAGACCTTTGAAGTTCGAAATTGAAATTGAAGTACAGAGGAAATTGAAGAAAATTAGTTTAAATAATAAGTGACATGTGAAGAATACTGAGCAAAATAAAAACTTAATCAGAATATGTCAGAATAGGAAATCTATCTCACTGGTTCATATAATTAGATCAGAAGGATCTATGCTTAAAGGATCAGTGCACAGTCCTATGAAGGTAGGAAGAAAAATGGATAAAATTATGATTACTCTATAAAGAAATGTGAACTCTCAGGAATATAGAATTTTGTTGAAAGTTGAAGAAAATATACTCGTATATACCATGGACTGAAAGGTATCTGCCTTAGGGCTGATAAACCATAAGATGACTAAGCATGTTTCCACAATCTCTATTACAAAACTTTCAATAATTTATTCGTAATTTTAATTTAAACTTATTAACCTTTGTTACAAAAAATACAAATTATCTGTTATTTATAAAGTTTTGAAATAAAACTGGTTAATATTTACTTATGATCATTTAAACCAATTTAGATATTTACCATATGACTTTAATTATTTATTATTTCAAATAAGAACTGTTATAATATTCCGCAAATCGGAACATTTCTGCGACAATCTGCAGTTCAAACCAATTTTATTAGATGTATCTGCAATGGTGATTCAGGTTTACTAAGTTATTTAAGACTACGGGATCGTTTTATAATGATAAACTTTGAACATTAAATTAAAGTTTCCTTAATTTGTTGTTAACCAATAAATATGGAAACCGGTTAACTGTTTTAAAAATCGGATTAACAGTTGTATTTATAGGCAGATAGTAATTGAGAAAATATTTATTTCTTTATGTATTAAAAATAATTACTCGTTAAGTATTTATATTTAATTAACGGGTTAATCAGTCATTTGAGAGGATTAGTTATCCTGTTTTAATTTTTCTTTGAAAAAATTATATAAGTATCTTTAACGTAATTAAACGGTTAGATTATAATAAATATCAGAAGCTGGAAGAAGAAAAAAAGGGGAAAATTTATAAGATTTTATATAGTTAAAGATGTTAGAAAATAACTCTTAGCAGACATTGGAAGTGATTGAGGTTGTTTTATTAAATTTATGTAAAAGTATATATGAAAATAAATATTTAAAACTGAAATAAAATTCAAGCTCTTTTCAACATGACTTAATTTCTAATTATAATCACTTTTTCATTAACTTCATTTCCATCTCTTTTATTCCAATTCATGATCTCCTTACAATTCTTTCTATATTTACATGTATGTACATATGACATTTAATAAATTATGCTTTGTATTAAACCACCTAAAAAAAAATGAGATAAAAAAAAATTCTTTTAAACAGATTCATTGTTACATGTTTTAGAATTCATATCACGTATACCGTGCCTTGCGTACTATAATAATAAAATACATCATTATTGAAACCACGTTTCAATCAGTATAATAAGATGTAATTTAGTAATGATTTAAATTGATTTGTACGACACACCGGGTATGCGCCACGATTTACTAGTAAAATTGTAGAAATATGCCTGTTACATTTATTTTCCTAATGAATACGTTCCAATCTGTTAAATTAGTGAACAATAACAAATTCCTCCCACGCCCCAATGAGTGAGGATGATATGTAAATGAGGTATAGTCTTGTGTAGACTCAGGCCGACCATTCCTAAACGTGTAGTTAATTCACCCCTACCACCAAAATATACCGATATTCACTGTTTAGTATTCAGATGCGTATATATCAAAGATCAGATGTTAAACAACAGATTTGCGTCGACGAATTAACCAGTCCGGTGGACCCAGAAATATGCCTATTACTGTAAATACTTATTAATTTACCTCATGCTATTATAGTCATGTTAATAAATATTTATTAATTTATTGTTCATCACTTTACTAATAATGCTTATTTTTAAACAGACACTAGATCTTTAATAATCCGTTTATTTCTACATAGATTGGGTTATGCTAAACGAAAGTTATGAGGAAGACATATTTACATAAAGTAAAAAGGGTATTAAAGATGTATTTCGATCGTTGATAATCTTCATCAGTAGTAATGATATAAACAGTCAAAAAGATTATAAACATCTAAAGAGCTGTACAGAAAAGGATTACGTGTAGATATAAAAAAGAAAGGAAAACTGACCAACCCAAACGAAAATCAAAGGTTACAAAAACGTGGCAAAATATTGCATAACTTTCCCGGTTACGCTGATCAAGTCATACGATATTTTGCACAGCTTTTTCGATACAAAATCGTTTTCTGCATTTTAGCTCCAGGATCTATAATTTTTAAAAAATTGTAGATATTTCTTGATGGCTCTATATAATATGAATTATAAACTTTCAAAAAACGTTCTAAAAATATTTAAACCGAGGGGAGATAAAGCCAAAAAAACAAACATTTAGAGCGAACCTATATCATGTAAACTTTCCTCCTGAATTGGCCAATATAAACTGTTTGATTCCCTTTTTTTTAAAAAAAAGAAGAATAATCAGATAAAAGTGACTGTATTTATTGAGTTAACGTATGCGGGATTTTGACAGTTCAGTGCTCAGTCGGATCATTTATAATTTAACTCTGTGTACTCCTCATTGCCATCTTTCAGTCGTTGGGTTTTAATTAACAACAAAAATATGCCTACTATTTTAAAGATATAATAAGCTATACTCATATTGTATATTATGCTTTTCAAATATTTAATCTGTTATTTATTAGTACGTAGATGATGTTTCTATTATTTTAAAAACTGTTAATAAGTTTGTGAAAAATATCACATAAAATTAACATTAATTTTTTTTTTTTTTTTAATTTTATAGAGATTTATTTATTTCTATGATTATTGAAAGATCTTCCTTGAGGTAAATCGTTCTATATCATATATATGAGGTAATCTTAAGGTATATATATATATATATATATAATATATGTATATATATATATATATATATGAGGTAAATCTTGTATCATTCTATACAATGAGAATGAAATAGAACGTCATCATCATTTGATGTAAATATTTGTCACAGGTTGATGACATAAGATTTTGCAGCTTCATCAACTAATTTCTTCCATTGGGTTCTGTTTTGGCAGAGGTTTGCAGTTTCTGTTATGTCGTATTTCATGTTTTTCATGTATTCTTGGATATTGTCTGACCACCGTTTCCGTTGTCGCCCTTTTGATCTCTTCCCATTGCCGATATTGTTGTATACTTGCCTAAAAGTTATGTAGTTATCCGTTCTTAAAATATGAACGAACCAATGAAGACGGTTGAGGAAACCCAGTGCAGAAGGTGGCATTTCATCGGCTTCTGTCTACACATCGTTTTTTTAATAGTACTGTGACCATTTTATTTTCATTGTTTTCCGTAATTACTGCGTGGCAAAAGTTTCGAGCTTACTTAGTTTTTGTTTTTTGAGCATGCAGGTTTCAAATTCTTACAGTAGGCTTGGTAGAATGACTGATTTGAACAGTTAATTTTCGTTTTCAGTAGAAGGTGATTATTAGTCCATACCGTTTTCTTTAAATTTGCAAATTATGCTGTTGCTAGCTCTATTCTTCTATTTATTTATTTATTTATCACAAGAAGCATCGTTTGTTGTCAAGCTTCCAAATTAAATGAAATTTTCTACTTTTTTTATTGGGGTACCTTCGATTTTTACATTGAAATTTGTCAGGCAATTTTTTATCTAATCTTTTCTCTACCGTAGTTGCAGTCTTCTCCGCATTAATTCTCAAACCAAGAGGCTTAGCTTCTTTCATGACTGTATCCAGTATAAGCTTAAGTGAGAATGGGAGAGAGGTGAAAATGAATTTTCTTTATATTTTGAGGTATAAGGGTAAGAAAATACAATTAACTAAAATTGAGTTTTCCTTATATACACACACACACGCGCGCGCGCACACACACACACACACACACACTTACACTTACATGGTGGAGCCGGGGGAGAGGGACAGCCTTCTGCTGAGTCGTCCCGCGTCCCTGCCTTGGAGATGGACGGCGATGATGATGCACGAGGACTCCTGACCCCCCTGGCGTGAACACGCTCACGCACGCACACTTACAGTCACAAAAAAAAACACTGACATAAATACGTACGCGCACACAAACACTAACACTCACAAAAAAAGTGTGGGCGTGTGTGTGTGTGTGTGTGTGTGTGTGGGTGGGTGGCGGAATTGGTGATTGTTGTGTCAGATGTTTTTTATGTTAAAGGTGTTGCGGACAGAAGAGTCGATAGCAAGTAAGTCAAGAAGAAGTTCCGAGGACACGTTGGAATAATCCCCCCGAGACCGCATTATGCTTAATTGCGGGTCCGGTCTCGGGGCGGAGAAGTCCGGCGAGGGAGGTTTAGTCGGTATGGGACAGGTTATATTATGTCAAACAACACCTTGGCAGAGCATGTTAGCTAGCCCGGGGCGGAGAGCGCCCTGGTTCCGAGCCCGACACATCCGTTGTGGCGTGCGTAAATGGCATTCCTTCATCCCCGGACAAAAAAAAAAACAAAAAAAAAAAAAATGTATATATATATATATATATATATATATATATAAGCCTATGTATAAAATATTGTTGCTCAAAAATCTCCAAAACTATTTGATCAATTTAAGTGAAATTTGGATGTATTGTAAAATGAATCTGATGTGCATGTGAGAATTTTATGAAGATTTGTTGAGTCGTTTTTGAGTTGTTACGTTCAATTTAAGGTAAAAAAAATCTGAACGGGTAAAGTTAGAAGCGTAGTTTGTTATTATGCTGCAAGTTTGGAATGCTGACATTTCTTTATCTGCGGTATCTATTTTTAGCATTTTAAAATAAATTAAAGAAATATTAAAACCAAATTATGTTAACAAAAAGTCGATCTTCTTGCGCGGAACTGCGCAAGAAATTTTTCTTTTAAATTCTGCTTAGGGTAAATAATTTTAAAATTGAGTATTAAAAATATGATTTATTTTATATTTTGTAACATAAAACTATGTTTCTAATTATTGTTTTCTTCTTTTTTTTTTAGATTCTTGGAATTCTATGTATGGTATTTGCATCACCTGCAATGTTAGCTGGAACACATTGGTTTTTATTTGTTGTTGTTACAAGTTTCATTGCAACATTAATATGGATATCAATATATTTCTTATCAATTAGGGAAGCATTAACATTACCAATTAATTGGATCCTAACTGTAAGTTAATATGTTATTTAAAATAAATATATTGTATGTGTGAGCTAACGTACGATATTATGGCAAAAAAAAATTTATTTATTTTGATTTCTTTTTTCAGTTAAAAAAATAAAACAAAATTCAATAATTTTATATATAAATAAATTCTTTTTTACGAAAGAGCGAGCATCAACAGCTGGTGATTAGATGGTGATTAGCCCGATGGAAATTGGTAGCTTATGAAAAGTGTCTTGCCTAACCGGGATTCGAACTCAGGACCTCCGCACGAAATGCAGAGACGTTACTGGCATTTCTTCGGAGGTCCCGGATTTGAATCCCTGTTATCAGTTGGAATTTCATTTTAATTTATAATTTTTTATCTAAGCACGATTAAAAATCTAATTTAAGGACATGATCAATTATTTTAACGTATTTCCGAAGAATCTGTGAAATTTTAGATAGTCCATCATTAGTTAACTCTGACCAATCCGTATACACGTTCAATACATTTAAAATAATTTTTTAATCAAATAAATAAATGTTTTAATGAATAAAGAAAGAATAAATAAACAATCTGAGTACCATATTAACTGAAGTTACAAAAATGAAAAGGATTTGAGAACAACTAAAATCATTTAAAGAACGAAACAATTGTTAGGTAAAAGATGGAATTACAATAGAACATGCGACTTGTGAAATTTTATGTTTGAATGCAGTTCTATCCGGAAGTCTAACACGGATACTAAGAAACAAAGTAAAAATAAAGGCTCGTACATTTGAATTATGGGCATGTAGGAGATAAAAAAATTTTTAAATAGACATAGAAGATGAAAAAAGTAACGATGAAAGTGAACAAGAATAGAAGTTTAATAAAAAATCTCATACTAGGCTATTATGATGGAACATATCATGATGGTAAAAGAACTGATTAAAATAGTCCTAGAAGGAGCAGCAGAAAGTGTAAAAAAGAAAGGCAGAAAAATAACAAAAATTATGGACGATCTAAAAGGAAATGGGTTCTATCAATATCTCAAAAGTTAAACTAAGAAAAGCGGTTAATGAAGACAGCCGTGGTGCAAGAAATCCGAGTTAGAACAGATAACCAACCAATATATTAATAAATTTGTTAAAATTCTGGCCAATCCTGAATACTAGATTATTCTTAAATTTTTTTTGTCATTTATAATCATCCGGGCTACGAATGACATTTTTTTTTTTTGTACTGGAATTTTGTTTTAAATTTTGTAGTACGATCTTTTTCTGATTATATCAAGCCTTAAGTCAGCATTAGAATTTTTATATAACCAAGACCAGAAGGTGTGTATAAAAATGTAATTCTTTTCATTGGTTGGTAATGCAGACTTATATTTGCTTTCCTATTATTACCTTGTAGTCTGTTCAATTGTAATCTGTTGAAAAATAAGCAAACCCCCCTCCCCACGGCCCAATAAGATGAGGATGATATGTATGACATGTAAATGAGATGTAGTCTTGTGCAGAATCAGGCCGACCATTCCTGAGACGTGTGGTTAATTGAACCAAAATACCACCGATATTCATTGTATAGTATACTGTTTAGTACGACTTATATTTGGGTTTTTTTTTTTTATTTCTGTCCACTTCACAGTATGAGCAGGAAAAAATTATCTCAGAAAGATAAAAAATAAATAAGCCAAAACGTAGACATTCTTTCACCTATATCTTGGGATCTGAAGAAATGATTGGATCAGTATCCAATCTAACTAAAGTAAAATTTAGTTACTTATTAACAAAATATAGGTTATTAAACAATTAAAATAACTGATAAAAATCGATATCTTTTCTTTATAATGTTATCCTGTCATTGGCGTGCAATGAGGTGGATAAAATCAAAGAGATCTAAATTACTGGTAATATTTAAAGCTAATCTTTTAATAATAATAATAATCTATTAGTTTATCTTAATTGTATTAATTAGTAATTTTTTATCTAATTAGATTCAATAGTTAGAATATTTGTTTATCTAGGAAATAACAAGCTTAGCGTGAATCTGAATTCCATGTTTTGATGGAAACATGTTTCCATCAAAACATGGAATTCGAAACATGTTTCCATCAAAATATGTTTCTATTTGTGGAAATTCTCGTGTATTAAATATGTATGTTAATTAGATTAACAGTTTTTTTTTTTTTAATTAGTTTTTGTTTATTTAAAAATATCATAATTAAAATACAAGTATTAATCAAATATTCAAGAACAATTCATATAAAATAATTACAATTCATAAAAAACCTCAAAATATAAATAAAACTATTTTTTTAATATTTTTTTTTTTTTTGTTACCATGGAAAACGTTAAGAAAATTGGTTTCACCCTCGGTACTATTCAGGATAAAATTAAACCCGTTAAGAAAGAGAAGACATCTTTAAATTAATTTTTTTAAATAATAATTATTATTATTTAGGAAACGTAATACATTTTTAAAACTATAATTAGAATGAACGAACTTTTCCTTTACAAATGTAGAGACCATAAAAGATGGCAGTGGCCCGACATTGCTTGGAAACTGATCATAACATAATTTTATGAAAAACTAGATTTTTTTAAAAATTTGCTAATAAACAGAAATTACATATCTGGAAAACACTACTTTACTTGTAATAATAAAGAAAATTCATTGTTAAGTAATAACAGGGTACTTCTATCTAATAATGCTTTAAAATTAAATTGCAGGAACTGATAAATAAAAATAATTAGGAGTAAATTAGTCTCTATAAAAAATTTATTTGAGAAATTTAAAAAAAAAAATATTTACGCATATACTTCCTTGCAGTTGAGTATTTTTTTAAATAAATCTTACCTTAATTTATGAGTGAAACATTGTAGCCTATCTAGGAAGCGGCTGGAGGGCAGTAGAACAAATTTCTAGGGCAAAAAGAAATAAAAATAATATAAAATACAGATAGGTTGAATTTTTAAGAAATTGGTCTTAGCATGAGCATTTATTATAAAACGCCCGCATGACCCATAATCTTTAGTATAATCCGTATAAATATTAAAAATAGATCCAAAACGAATGACAATGCATTACTTCACATATAAGTACGTTATAATTAAAAATTATTATATTTTTGTGAGACCTTATAATATCAATAACTTTATTTTGAGTACTGTATTCATTGAGTATTTATTTCGAGTAACTTAAAATACAGCAAAAAAAACTGATGTTAACTGAAAAAGAAATATTAACTATGAGCTATTAATAACAACAGTATGTCTTTATTTAAAATATTTTTTTTTACATTGGTACATTATTTTTAATGATTTATTTATTCTATTATTTAGCTATACTGGTTTTTATGATACGTCTATAAATAGCTTTGGAATTCATAAACAAAGCCTTACAACTTGCACAGCAAATTAATAATACTATTATTTAAAATTAATATTTACAAATTGTACAGCGAATAAATCATACATATGCATTATTCGTAAACAAAATTTATATATTTGAAATAACTAAAATATATAAGCAATCCATTTTTATAAACAACGCAGTAAAATTAATTTAGATTTTCTTTTAAGTTCTATTGCTGGTGTATGTAGTGTGACATATGAAACATTCTCTAATTAATTTTGAACTGTTGTGAACGAATAATAGCAGATAAGTGTATTTACATTCTGAGACTAGTATGAACAGTTGTACCACAATTATCCTGCGTATGGTCATCTATGTTAGTGAGAAATCCATTTTCAGTACTGCTAGATTGTACCTCCAAGGGGGGGTTTTCTAGGACTCTTCCTACTCATTTTTACATAAGGATAGATCTGAGGAAATAGTAGAACATAATTTTTCTCGGTTCGAACGTTAATACAAAAAAAAAGATAAAATATGAAAAATAATTTCCAATACAAACGTGGAGATATCTCACTTGCTTGAGATAAGGGTATTTCAAATTTTTTTTAAAATAACTATTAATGGAATCTTCGAGAAAGTTAAAAAGGAAGTAGCAGAAGAAACGAGCAACTTGTTATTTGATGACGAACAGATTGTACTGGGGGAAGTTTGAAAGGGATGTTCAGATGCATTGAATGTGTGAATGATTAAATTCAGAAATGTGGCTTGCCGTTTAGTATTGAGAAGAGTAAAGTGTTTGCTTAAGACAGAAAAAGGGGAATTCAACGGACATAACTATGAACGGTAGTAAAGTAGAAAGGATAAAAGAATTTTTTCTAAGGATAGGAGAACGGTTAAAGAAATTACAATGGTACAGAAAGTAAGTGGATTTTATCAGAGCGTAAGAAGTCTGGTTTGGAATAAGAATGTAACTATGCAATATAAAAGAGTTACATACCAAGCCTACTTTGTGCCAATTCTTATCTCCGCGGCAGAAACCTGGACAGGCGGTAGAAAGATGAAGGGTCGAGTAGAAGCAACAGAAATGAAATGCAAACGAAGCATGCTAGGGAAGGCAGAAGAGAAAGGATAAGAAGAAGAGCAGTGTGATTAAATAAGAACTGAAATCAGGAAGCCTTATCGGAGGCAATTGGAAAATTTAAGCTTAAGTGGTTTGGGCATATTAAAAAGAGGGATGAGAAAACAGAAGACCAAGAATGAAATGGATGAATACGATGATAGAGGAAGTGCGCATGAGAGGTGCGCAAATGAGGTGAGAGTAATGGAAGAGAGATGGTTCATGGATCGAGAGACGTAGAGAAATTTTGTAGAAGGCCTAACCCGAGGAACTTGAATTAAAGGGAATTGAAGATGATATTGATGATGAGTTTCCAATTAAAACTGACGCACTTATTGCATCGTTACAACACTGTTTCTGTTAATCTAATTTTGGTAATTCAAGGTTTGCCATTCAGTAATTTAGTTATACAATCTAATCAACTCCCCTCCCCATCTAAAATGGCAAAGTCACATTGTAAGACGTACGGCTACCGTTAGCAACCAACAGTTATGATAACCACCTGATTACGTCAATGAAGTGGTTGATCAGTGGCTTTTCGGGATAGATTGTATCAAGACTGTAAACATGATATAAAATATTCTTTTTATATGGCTTCACAATATATAGGATATTTTTTTTATTTGGCTCTACAGTCCGCCATAGATCTTGCTCACTTCTACAACTCGTCTATCTCTCTCTTTTTCTGTTCAGCCTCCGGAACTACCGTAAGGTATTACTTCAGAGGATGATATGTATGAATGTGAAGTCTAGTCTAGTGTATGAATGTAATTGTAGTCTTGTACCATCTCAGGTCGACACTTCTGAGAATTTCGGTTAATTGAAATCCAACCACCAAAGAACACCGGTATCCACGATTTATATCCAAAGTACGTATAAAATATTCAAATACTTATAAAAGTAACTACCTTTATTAGGATTTGAACCTTACTACACTTGACTTTGAAATCATCTGATTTGCGATGTCTCGTTAATCACTAGACCAGCCTTCTACAACTCGGGCTTCTACAACTCGTCTCTAATCTGCGTCAACTCCCTCCAGTTCACCCATTTTTCTAAAATCTCATGTCATGTCCTGCCGCCATCGATTTCTAGGTCTACCCCTTCTTCTTGGTTTTTGGTTTTACCCTCATATCTGCATCCAAGATTTATCTCTGTTGTTGATTTGCTGGTATTCTATCTAAATGACCCAACCAGCCAATTCTTCTAGATTTCATGAATCTTACATGTTTCTTTTTTGTAAGACAGTGTCTATTTCTTCACTGAATCTTAATTTCCAAGTTTCATCCTCATCAATAGGAACTTATAATCTTCTTATTTTCCTTTCAAAGATTAGCAGCTATACAGGGTGAGTCATATTGAACTTTCCGATTTCAATAAGGTGCGTATTAAAAACAAAGCGACATGCAGTAAAAAT
>JAAAKQ030104450.1:0-14275 GCA_010016005.3 Zanna intricata
GAAAGCATAAATAAAACTTCCTATTGCTTTTATTAAACATACTGTATTATGTAAATGTTCCATTTTCATCTTTTTGTTTAAAAAATAAATCTTTAATAATTTTTGAATTTGCCCTAAAAAATACATCTCATTTTAAAATTTAACACCCTGTATTTTACTAGCCTTAATAAATTTTGGGTAGCTTTAATTTGGCAAGCGTTGATAGAATATCCTTTATATAAAAATTCTTAAACTTCTTAATAGCGGACTCCTCCCAATAACGGACAAAAAAAAATTCCCCTTAACTGTCCGCTATTAAGAGGTTTTACTATATTTTAATATGGTAATAATAATGTACATCATATTGGGAATGAATAAATATGCTATTTCATAGATAAAAAAAAAGGAATGCCCGCAGCAACTGGCTGGATGGATCAGGAGAAACTATTGTAAAACCTTAATCAGAGCAATATCACAGAAGTTACGATTATAAAATAAAAAATAAGTTGATTAAGTCTGTATTAGTTATATAAATACAATAATGTTAAGGGATATGATGAAATTGAGTATAAAAAAACACTAAATAATTTACAATTCAGAAGATTAATGAAAAAAATTTTGAACAAGTTATGTATATACTGAATGGAATGCACTAACTCAGAATTTAAAAAAAAATGTAATTAATATTATTTAAAAATTCATTGCTAGAGTAATAATGTTTCTGTAAAAGAAAATCTTTTAATTGTATTTTAAATAAAACAGTGAAAAGATTTTTAAAACTAGCTGATAATTTTTTAAAGATGTCAATGGAACTAACAAAATTCTTTTGTACATGGCAAAAATATACATGAAAACAGTTCTACTATCTGATTTCATAGAAGTAGATATTGTTATTTTTAAGAATAACTTTTTAAAGAGTAAGTAAATATTCCTTTTAGCAAAGATTGTTCATTTAAAATTATAAACACAAGAATAATTTAACATCTAAAATTTTCTAATTATCAGCCTATATGATTGTCTCTTATGAGCACCAAAAATGATCTAACAACACATTTTTTATTTAAAAACATGGTTAAATGTAAAAAAAAATATCACTGTCTTTAATTAGAGTGAAGGTTTTTAAAGCCACTTGTTAAAGAACAACTATATTTATACCAAACACCGACAAATTTATTAAAATTATCTATTCTCAAACTCTCTTTTTAAATATTTGTAAATACTAATTACTTCACCTACTCCTGTAATGAGATATAGCATGTAAAGAAATATAACAGCTAAAACAGAGTTTGTTTTTGCCATTTCAAAATTCCTAAATGTTTATTTGAAAAAAATCTTAAGATTTTATATGAATTAATGTAAAAAACAGCATGTTTGTTTAAACATAAAAGCACATTTTTTCTTAAGCTAAGAGATACTGCTTTGCAGTGTACAATTATGATACTTATTTTACATTTTAATAATTATTAAATGCTTAAGCATACATCTTCTCCAGACTAAAACAACAATATTACATTTTCACTACTTCAAAAAGTCAGAGCAAATTATCAGGAGAAAATGGGTTTTTACAAATAAATGTGCTGTAAATTTAAAAAATATATTATCCCTTAAAAATATTTACTTGTTGGATACAAGTGATACAAATGATTTGATACCATATTTCAGAATTATTTTCATGTTACAAAATATGACAATATTTTGTACTGTCATATTATCTATAACAAAATTATTATGTCTTGAAGATACAAGGAGTAACAGTTAAGAACTGAGAAGCCAATTAGTGACCAAAACAATACATGACAAGATAAGGTAACAGCTGAAAGATTAAATCATATATACATGCAGCGCGAGTGACTTTACTACCGATTTCAGTTAATTCACACCCAATGTGTAATTTGTGTTAATATGCGATATTTTTAGTTTTAGTTGTACAATTGTAATTTACATTACAAATTTAATTATTTAATTTTAATCTTTTTGAAAACTCAATGAAACTGGCTAATAAAAAATACACCATTCTATTTCACTTTATGCATTTATTTTAATGATCTGTCAGTTTTCTTTAGTTATAAAACTGCATACATAATTGATCTTTGCAACCAGTCTGAGATTTGGATTGAAATTTTTTATATCATATACAATGATGTAATGTCAATGATAAGATGGATGTTTACATCATAAAAAAATATATATATTTAAAAAAACAAAAAACTTGTTCATCATAAAGAGTATGTATTAAAAAATTATTTTAATATAGAAGCAAAGAAGACAACCTAAAGCCATCAGATTCATCATTAACTAATAAATACAATTCTATCAAATTCATGGTTCTGCTAACTGTGAACTTAATTAGAAACGGAAGCACTTGCTCACAGAAGTATCAGTGGAGAAATTGTTTTGTGTTTTTTTTAGTAATCACAATAAAGCAACTAAAAAACCATTCTGCTTCAGTAAAAAAATTGACATATTGTAATTATTACCAAATACCACCATGCTGGTTAAAAAAATAATATAAATTTAAAACAAAGTGGTTAGGTAGTGAGTAGAAAGGTTTAAAAAAAAAGAAATTCATACAACAGAATTTAAAATGCTACTGGGACAATTTATTATATTTTTATAAGAATATATTATGTAATTATGGTTGACAATTTATATGCATAACAAATAACCCTACTGAGTTGAAGCAGTATAACATACCATATATTTCACAGCAAAATACGGTACATTAAATTTTTGCTTTATAGTAGTAGTATCTGACCAAGTCTCTCTTTTAGCTGTGATATACATAAAGCACCTGATTATAAAAGAGCTATTCAGTTTTTTCTGAGGATAATGATGTTCGTTACAAGTAGTCTTGATAATAAAACGAGTTACAAGTAGGATTGAATGTAATCTATTATTCAGTGGATTTGGAATTTTTTTTTTTGTTTAGCCTCCAGAACCACCGTAAGGTATTACTTCAGGGGATGAATGAAGATGATATGTATGATTGTAAATGAAGTTTAGTCTTGTACAGTCTCAGGTTAACTATTCCTATCCACAATCTAGTATTGAAATTGATATAAAAGTAACTGCCTTTACTAGGATTTGAATCTTAGAACTCTTGACTTTGAAATCAGCTGATTTGCGATGACAAGTTCACCACTAGGCCAACCCAGCAGGTGGATTTGGAATCTGACATGCAACAACATATTCTAGTCGGTGAAAAATATAATGAGAAACTACTTTATTCCTCACTTTTCCTACAAAGTCCAGGATGCTTGTTATTCCTGAGAATTAGAATGAATTGTAACTCATGTCAGGTTGCTAACAGTTATGACACTTAAAACACATGTGAAACAATAAATTGAATTTCAATATATGAAACTGTAAATATTAGAATTTTCAAAATCATTTTAGAAAATTTCTAACACAAGAACAGTTAACTAACTGTCCTTGGAAGTACAAATAAAAATATTTGTAACAGTAATAATATATGTACTATAATAGGTTGATAATTCACATTAAATATCATTAATGGTTATCAGCCAAAAACAAATGTATGATAATGAGGACAGATGTTTCCACATGAGTAGAGAACAGAAACAGGGAATCTGTGACAAGATTTCAACTAAAGTGTAACATTAGTTAAGTGTTAATAGGGAAATGCAAGTATTAATCTTTATTCAGTTAAATGAAACCATAATACAATAATGTAAAAAATTTTTTTTTATTAGTTCGGCATAGGTATAAGGTATTCAAATATACAATTTTAACATTACTGAATATATAACTTGTAATTTTAACTTCTGGTTGAATGAAGTCCAGAATTAGAGAAATTTATTAATATTAAAATAATTTACTAATTAAATTTTAACACTATTTTGATATTTAATAAACCTCAATCTCAATAAATTAATTCTAATCTAATTAAATAACTGAACTAGCAGAAAATAATAAAAATCTCAATTAATAATTACTCTAAGTTAAAAATGAGAAATAAAACTTATTACTAGTCACAGTACTTCTGTACTGTGACTAATGTGTTTTAATGAGTTTGTTTCTACAAACTCATTAAAACATAAAAAAAAATTAAATGTACTGTACTAATTATAGTACTGAAATACTCTTGCTTTTAATACATGCCAACCCAGCCGTTGTGCAAATTTAAAATGGAATAACGAAGCTCAGTCTGGCTTTTTCCTTTAATATGCAACCTTGGCCTCCATGATGTCAGTAATGGCATCTCGGCTTTTCATCTGGAGGTTCTGGGTTCAAATCCCAGTCAGGATTGGCATTTTCACACACATTACAAATCATTCATCTCATTCTCTGAAGCAATACCTAACGGTGGTCTCGGAGGTTAAAAGAAAAAAAATATATGCAACCTAGTTAATAACCACATCAACAATAAAATACACTTTACATCTAGTAAAATAAATTTGCTCTATTTAATCATTTTAAAAAAATATATTAACCTGTAACATATACACAAAGATATCGTTCATTTTTAAATAATGTGTCAAAACTTTTAGTCAAAGAAAATAAATCTATTTGCACTATTAATGCCTACCTATGTGCTTCTCATTTGTATACTTATGTGTTTATCTTCATAGTACATCTTTATTTATTATTTAAATAATAATAATAATTTATTATTAACTCTTAACAATTTATTTTACTCTGTGAACTGTTATTAAATTTACCACTATTCTTTGAGTTGTGATGGTTTTTGGGTTTGAAGTATAATATGTCTTTCAGATATAACTTGATTTTTTTTTTTTTACAATTTTTTACTTCATAATTGTTGAGGAATGTACTATTATGTAATTAGTGAGGGTATCTCATACTGTATTCTAAAAATATGAACATAAAAAAAAATAATTTTTAATTAATATTAATTTAAAATTTTTAGATGTTTGTGTAAAATATGATACTATGGCTGGGTATGATCAATATTCTGAAATTTATTAAATTTTTCCCGCTAAATTAATACATTTTTTAAGAAATTATTTTCTTTTTTTTTTAATCTCTCACTGTTTTTCTGTTTAGCCTCCGGAACTACCGTAAGGTATTACTTTAGAGGATGAATGAGGATGATATGTATGAATGTGAATGAAGTGCAATGTTGTACAATCTCAGATCAATCACTCCTGAGAAGTGTGGTTAATTAAAACTCAACCACCAAAGAACACCAGAATGCACATGATCTAGTATTCAAATCCATATAAAAGTAAACTACCTTTACTAGGAACTTTTAAAAGGTTTTTAAAAGTAACTTTAAACCCTTTTTTAAAGGTAACCTTTACTCTTTTTTAATCTGTAACTTTTTAACATTCATTGTTTTACAAAAAAGATGAAAATTACATAAACTTAAACTTTTATTCTACTATAAAACTTCTATAGTTGTACTTTTATGTACTGTATTATTATCAGTACATAGTAATACATTACATAGATATATCACTACTATAATTATAATTTATCGTCATAAATTTACAATTCAGAAGGTGATTTTGAAAATTATTGTCAACATATATTTATGAACATGTTAAATAGAATATAAATCAGATTTAAAAGATTCTTAATTAGCATTATTTAAAAATTCACTGACAAAGTAATATTGTCATATTATTGTATACAAAATATTTAAACAAATATAAAAGATTTAATGACCATGCACATAATTTAACACATTTGTTAAATAATGAAAGGTATTTACAAGAAAAGATATCTAAAAGATAAAATATTGTGGCTTATCTGATAAGAGTTTAAAGAATTTAGCTTTTAAGTTTCTAAGACCTTCTTGAAACCATATGGACATTTGGGATTCAGCTCTAGGAAACAACTAGTGACAGCAGTATAAAAGTGATCCAAGGTCACTGAACAAGATATGAAGGAAAGTGACATAACCACCTTGCCTCGTCACGAATTCTGAAAAACATGAATACCTGGGATCCTGTATGATCAGGATGAGCAATTCTAACTACATAGTTATACTAAATAGACATGTAAATTTGAATCTGCTAGACAACGATGATGACATTAAATGATTGAAAAGGGAAGTGCTGGATCTTACTGATGATTGTTCAAGATACTCCATTTTCATGTTATTTCTGGTGTTATTTTTTATTATGTTATAAAAATGTTTGAATACTAGTGTTTTAACAGTATTGTTGTTTATTACTGATTAATGCTATTTTAATTAGTTTGTTTATTTATCTGTATTTATTTTCTATTTGATAAATCAGTGCATTTGAACTGAATGTGTTGGTCACATTGGTTGAACAACTTGATTGAACAAGTTGTAGAACTCAGCAATGAAAGTGCTTTGTTACTACAAGTATGTTTATCAACATGGACATTTATGTTATTATAATTTTTTACTGTATGATTTTGTGGGGGTGTCATCATTGGATGGGATCACATGTAACTTATGTTTTAGAGTACATTAATTATGAAAACAATTTCTCTTATTACAAAATAACTGAGCAAAAGATAAAATTCACTATTTAACTACATGTAATTAAGCAGAAGAAAAACTGATGTTTTATTAAACATTGAAATTAAAATTGCATCAATCAATTCATTAATATAAATAGAGCCTAATAAATAATATAATGTTAAAAACAGCAATCTATTCTCATGACAGAAGTCACTATTATTTTATTAGTACCACTGGAATGTGACTGTATACTACAGTAGTTTGTAAACTTTCTAAATCAGCACTTCACTTTGTCAACTAGTAAGTCTTAAATAATTTCAATGTTTAATAATAAAACATCAGTTTTTCTTCTGTTAGATATAAATAATGAATTTCTTCTTTTGCCCAGTTATTTTAAATAAGAGCAATTGTTTTCATAGTCAATGTACTTTAAAATACAAGCATGATGAAAATATTGTACCAAAAAAGTATACACATTATGTCTGAAAAGTTTCCAAAGTAAATTAAATAAAAATACGGATTTAAAGGTATAAAAATTTATTCAAATCAGCCCTTTATGTAGAACCCTTCTCTAGTTATATACTCATTTCAGTGCCGATAGAGCCCATCAAATGCTCTTGGAGAAATCATTCTGCGGGATCACGTTCAACTGCTCGGTGCAAGCCCCTTTGGATGGCCAGAATGTCATTGAAAAAACGGCCTTCAATCTTCAACTTGAATTTCGGGAACAAAAAAACAGTCTGCTGGAGTCAAGTCAGTGGGATAAGATGGCGATTTGATTTGTGGCATAATAACATGTTAAAACTGCTGCCATGTGTGCTGAGGCATTGTCGTGCAGAAGAGTCTGACTGTCTGGATCCTGGTTTTCAGGCTCGATTCGATGAATGCAATGCATCAGGTGTTTAATTATTTTCAAACAAAATATAGAATTCACAGTTAGACCAGTTGGGGCAGTTTGAGCAGTTGTGTGCACATTTTCACAACATTTTTGTTGTGGGCAGCTGATGGTGGTCTACTGCTTTGTTCGCCATTATCCAACAACTCTCTATTGTCTTTAAACCGCTTCCACCATGTGCATGTTGTAGTATGAGATGCAGCTTCAGCACCAAATGCTTGTTGTATATGTATGGAATAAGTTTTAAAGAATGATTTTTGAAATCGAACACAAAAGTTTATTGTGCTTCTCTGTTCCGTGTTGCGAACTTGCACAAGGTCACATGAACACAATGTACACAGCTGAATAGAAATTAAGACTGGAATAATGAAACAAGATGAAATTTTGTACAGAATACTTATCAGACATCATACTACATAGTTCCTTGGTTGTCAAAGTGATACTGCTATTTGTATCGATTAAAAGAAATTTAGTTCGGTAATTTTTCAGACATACTGAGTAAGTAAAAACTTACACAGTATAAATGCTTATACTCTACTTATGCAAATAAATACAGTATAATAAATTTCTTACATCGATTGTTTTGATTTAAGTAATAATATTATGACAGAGAAGTATGAGTCATAGAATTATGAGTTAAAAGTTAAAAAAAAAGCGTGAATTTATAAGCATATGTAATTTTTAGCAGTGTTATGACTAATAAAACATATACTCTCTCTGTTCTTTATATTACAAATTGCGACAATTGTTACTTAAATAAAAGTAATACTTCTTAATGTACAATTCCACAAGTAAAACAGAAAATTATTTATCATAAAGAGATTTATAATGGAAATTTTTAGAAGTATATTGAAAAGCAAGTTATCCCAGGACTACCAAAAAAAAAGTTGTGTTTTAGATATAGATAATGAAACTTAAATAATATGTTTATATGGGATAAATGTTTTCTTACAGGAAAACAGATGCATTGATAAAAGATGCCATAATTATAAAAAAATAGCATAATTATAAATACGGGGATGAATGATGATGAGACATCAGGTAGTGAAGACAAATTGGAAATTGATTCCAGTGGAAGTGAAACTGAATCAAGCTCAGAAATTGAGGGTTGTTGGTCTATCAAAGAAGATATTTCTATGGAAACTGTAGAAAAAACTGATTAAGGACTGTATTGATTAATTATTTAGTAAATTAATTTAAAAATATTATCTTATTTTTTATTTCACAGCTATATCCAACTTGTTTCGATTCTGTAGGTTTACATAACCAAATTATGCCAAATTAGCTGCTATCAGCTTTGAACGTAATGCTATGAATGATACTGTTTTAGTGAAATCATTCTCTTAATTAAATTATTATAATTAATGGCAGGTTTATTTCATTTATGAATACAGTAGTAATGTAAATTAATATTTCTGTGTTATTACCATAATCAGAATGAAATTACAAGTTCCAAAAAATACAGCAACTTATTTTAAACTGACATTTTTTGTTTAGAATGGATTGACAAGCATGTCACTTTGTTCACTTTTTTAAGGCTAAGCCCAGATTCTACTGTAGTGCTATATCTCCATGACTGTCTTCAGCCAAACAAAACACCAGTACTGCACTCCTCCACAAATATGAACTTTGAGTTGTTGAATTGTAAATTTTTCATAGAAATTACTATTCCGTTATTTAGAAATCATGGTAAAGAATTTTTTCTTTAATCATTTCCTTAGAAAATATATCAAAAATTATTTTGTAGATTCCAATTATGTAAAACATAACAAATGATTTGTTAATTGTACATAAAAATAAAAGTACTTAAAGCAGTATTTCAAAACATACTAGTTAAAAATAAGTAAATCAAGATTATATTGAAACCAATCAAGATATTTTAAAGTTATTAGATATGGCTGAAGGATTAGAAAATGAATGAGAGATTAAAATAAGTAAAAAAAGAAATAGGAAGAGGGGTTTCAGATAAATCTGTCTTCTTAAATCTTATTGTTCAAATAGAATAGAGTAGAGGAATGGTATGGAATATGTTTGCATCTACTACTGAAAAATAAGAGCTGAGATGAGTCAATAGCTACTCATCTCTAAATCAGATTCCTTAGTGCAATGTGACTTTCAAGCAAATATTTACAAAGTATATGTTTATACAGTACATCTAATCCACTATGCTGATAACTTCTTCCCAAATATGGATGAACATATTGTTTTCAAGTTATGAAGGTAGTACAGCAATAACAAAAGATTTAAGTACTGTTCTAAATGTTAATTTTTTAATTTATTTGCAGTTATACTAATAAAATTCACTCTAGAAAATTAGATAAGAGGACAGTGAATAAGTAAAACTGCGAATGGCAAACTCATGAATAGTGAGGGATTACTACAAATACAACATAATTATTAAGATCTCTGAGGTGGCATATGTAATTTATTATGTACCAGTGTAAAATAGTTATTATTCAATTACAGTACACTTCCTTTTTGATCCTAAAATAATTTAACTTACTACTCACATTTAATGAATACTTACATCTCTTCTTGAGCCAGAGTGTTGATTTTTATGATTTCTGCTAAAACCAGCATCCATTGATCTTGTTTTTAGACTTGAAGTAGGCTCCCGATGAGGAGGAGGCTCTGGTGGACGGTTAAGAAAACGAGTTCCAATAGGATCACTAGCTGGTGGTTCTATACATCGATAAAATGGTTCATCACCTTTACTACGTGGAGTCTGAGCAGGGCTAGGGCGGAGAATATCAGAGTATTCATCATCATCTTCTTCTACTGGAGAAGGAGGTAAAGGTCCAAATTCATGCTGTAATACTTCAACCATCACAACAAAATCACCAGGAGGTTTCTCACTTGGTTTTTCATTACTGTCAGTTGGTTCAGTGTGTTCAGTATTTTTAGCTTCAGCTACAGGAACAACCTGCACCTCAGTTATTTCTGTTGCGGTTAACCATGGATCTTCTGAAATTTCTTCTTTAGCCGTTTCTACTTGCAGTTCTTTTTTCTTTTCTTCTAGAACACTATCTTTCACTGATTCTTCTTCATTTACATAATCTGGCTTTTCCTTACTATCATGACTTGTATTTTCAACAGGATTTTCATTATTGTTTCTAACTTCTTCATGATTTTCATTAACTTCCAATTCTAAATCTGTTGAAGAAACCTCGCTTTCTAATAATTTAGTGTCTGTAGATTCCATAATATTGACGTCATTTTGTAAACATTCAATTTTATTGACTTCATCATTATTTGATTCTGCAACATTTTCACTAGATGTTAAGTGTTTTTCTGAAGAAACCAATACACTGAGGTCTTCATTCACTTGAACACCAATATCGTGTAACATTTTGACATTATTTACATTACTATGGTCCTGAGAGTTTTCTTTATTTGATTGAGATTCACCTATTAATTCTTGTGATTGTGCTTGTATTTGCCTATCGACTGAATTGACAATAGTTTTTTGTGTTTGTACAGATTCATCCAGAACAAGACTAGGAAGTGAAACTACCCTGATTATCTGTGGAGGTGTAGGAGGTGAAAAATCTGGTGGCGCATCATCCAATCCTTCTATTAAACCATCTTTTAATAATGATTTAATATTATCAAAAGTAGAGCTACATCTTTTTAATTCACCAAATTTTGTTATTGTTGATTGATACTGAGATTTCTTATCATGATTTGATATATTAGTTACACTAGATATAGGTTTACGCTCTTTACGACGTCCTTTTCTTATTACATAAGTACCGCCTGAACTTAAATCTGATGCAGACAGTTCAGGAGGTAAAAAACTACTATCATCTTGTTCGTGTTTACTAATAGTTGATGAGTCAAGATGTGAAGAATTACTGAGTGGTGATATCGATCCATCTTCAGTTCCTGTAGGAGGATCAGGCCATTCATCTTGGTCCCTTAAACGACTCATTGAACCATTACCTAAAACAATAAAAAGGTTCTATTAAAACCAACTTCACGAGATTTATTTTATTTACATAAAAATTTCAGATAGAAATAGACAAGTTCAGGGCTTCTGAAAAAAAAAATTAACTGATGTTGTAAAATGACACAATTTGTCAGAATTTCATCACTCTAAGCTTTATATGTCAAATCTTAATGCTATCTAGTTACGAATAACAATCCAGTCAACAATAATTTCAAATCTTATGACATCAGATACATGAAGATTAATTAAGATATTCATATTCAGGTTATTAATACACTTACAAAGAGTCAAAATATTCCCCTCTTTTTTAAAGTTAAATCAAAATAAAGATAAATGTGTGTAGAAATTAACAACTCTATTTAAAGAATAACAAGTTAATAAAGATGAAATAAACAATTCTCTAGTTAAATTCATATGAAACTTCATTCCAAAGTCTTAGGGAAAAACTGAATTTGTAACATTTTTAATTAATGGTATTTTGTTATATTTAGCATAAATTTTTAAATTTCTGAATATGTCTGTCTTATTTACAAAGATTAAATTTTTTTAAACATGCTATTTTTTTTAGTAAACAAATAATGTAATGAAATTCAGTTTTCTTTTTATATACATAGATTATTTACAGTTTAGAATAAAATTCTAAACTGCTGTATAAAACTGATGAAAAATTGATACTGTTGTTTTTTGATATTGCAGCATATTTTATGCATATTCTGTAAAACGTTCTTAGAGCAGCTGACAAATTCTAATTTATCAATATTTTCTTGAAGTTAGAAATATGGTTGTAGAAAACTTTGGATTTTTAATTGTTTTGGTATTATGATGGAAATTATTTTATCATTATCTTCATTCTTCTTCGTCTTCCTTTCATTCACATGATTTCTACTTTTTCCTCTGCAATGTACCATACCTAAAATGTCTTTTACATTTGACTTTCTAGTAATGCTTGCTCCCGAACAAAAACAAATAACATGATATAACAGTGAATTCATTCCATTTTTTGGATTTGATTGCCTCAAACATTTTTTTAAATTCATCATCAAATCAATTTTAATAAAGTTTGTTAAAGAAAAAAAAAATCAAAATTTTTAATAAACCTTCAAACTTTTAAAATCACATTGCTGTTCAATTACTAGTGAAGATTATTCAATTACTTTGAATACTAGACTGAAGATACCAGTGTTCTTTGGTGGTTGGGTTTCAACTAACCACACGTCTCAGGAATAGTCGACCTGAGACTTATTATCAATTTTTTTTAAAAGACTCACTTCATAAACATTCACAGCATATCATCCTCATTCATCCTCTGAAGCAATAGCTTATGGTGGTTCCATAGGCTAAACAGAAAAAAAAGAAGATATTCACATTGATGGAAG
Organism: Zanna intricata; assembly: GCA_010016005.3. NCBI lineage: Eukaryota > Metazoa > Arthropoda > Insecta > Hemiptera > Fulgoridae > Zanna > Zanna intricata. The sequence continues at coordinate 12,621 of JAAAKQ030104450.1, forward strand.
AAGTGGTGTTATTTCATCATCTGTCCTGTAAGAATTTTAAATTATATTTGTATCGTAAATAAAAGAAGGAAATCAAGATTTTCTACATGTTAAATGTAACAGTAAATAGTAGCAGAGAAATGGTAAAGGATACTAAAAAGTACGTGTGTAAATTCATAATTTATTTATAGAGCAATAATTTTGTGTCCATTATCAATCACTCAAGTACTTGGATCAATTATTGTTTGAAGGTCATTCAGTAAAAATATAGAAAATGTAAGGAATATGAAAAATGTTGTAGAGAATGGAATTTAGTATACTTAATGAAAGTCTGCATCAGTCTACTTTAATTAAACTGAACTACTGATCTATAATGACGTACTACCATGAATAAAAATATTATTACTTTTCACATTAATTTTTAAAGATTTATATGAATTATAAAACCTTTAAAAATTTTATTATTTTCTGTAATTACTTTAGACTAATTATTTTATGTATTTTAAATTGATTGAAAAAAAGGAATTAAGATAAAATCTTCAACTATCTTCAAGCCCAAAAAACATTGAAGATACACTTATGATGCTGATATTCAGCTTACTGTAAGAAATTTTATTCTAACTTTTCAACTGTAAAATTTTCCATATCTTTTTAAAAGAGTGTAATGTTTTAAAAGCAGTAATCTACTAAAACTTTTATGTATTTTATCTATACCTTGCATACCTAAATTTTTATGAATTTAGCAATAATTTATAGACATTATGTAGATTTCACCTCAATCCAATATAAACTGGTCAATTTAAGTTTACTATATTTCATCACATCACACAAATAAATAATTTATTTGTAAGAAATATATTATAGTAAAAAGCATTTTACATTTATTAATCATTACGTGAGCAATTAAGGTTAAAATAAATGTAAAAAATGTATGGTAATTATATTTAATATAACTCAAATTGTTTGAGAAAACACAAAAAAAGATTAACAAGGCTTTTGGGTCCTAGGAAAAGCAGTATATTGCAGTCCTTACAACCAGATGATAATACAGCAACTGGATCACTTCAGAATGTAGCAGCTTCGGAATTAAAAGATAAGATAAGAGCTCGGGTGTACTTTAACTCATCCTACTGCATTAACAGGCAATTTAATGACTACTGACATTTTTTGGACCACAGAAATCAATGGCACTTAAAAAAACAAGGATAATTTGTCTTTCAAGTGATCTGAAAAGGTCTATTACAGAAACCCCCGGTACTAAAATGATACTTCCAACCCACATATTATTACTTTTTGATTAGAGAAATACAGGGATGGGATGGGACCAACCCACTGGTTTGGTGTAGTGGTGAACTCATCATTGCAAATCAACTGATTTCGAAGTTAGAGTTCTGTGGTTCAAATCCTAGCACAGACAGTTACTTTTATATGGTTTTGAAAATAAGATCATGGACACCATTGATCTTTGGTGGTTGGATTCAATTAACCACATATCTCAGAATGGTCAACTTGAGACTGTACAAGATTACACTTAATTTACGTTCATACATATATCCTCATTCATCGTCTAAAGTAATACCTTACAGTGGTTCTGGAGGAAAACAGAAAGAAAGAAAGAGAGAGAGAGAGAGAGAGAGAGAGAGAGAGAGAGAGAGAGAGAGAGAGAGAGAGAGAGA
>JAAAKQ030104461.1:0-14274 GCA_010016005.3 Zanna intricata
ATATATATATATATATATATTTATATTACATCATACTTAATTAGAGTTATAATATTAACCTTCAGGATGCACATTTATACCCTTGATTATTACTCGCGATGCGAATTAATAATACAAAATTACGTATTATGAAATACAATTTATATGTTTTAGAGCATCTGTTCAAATTATATGTTTATTATTGACTAGACGGTTTAGATTACGGTAAACTGATTAGTCTTAATGATAACCTATACGCGTTTACTCGTCAATTATGTAGTGTATTCAATTTATTCAGTTGAGTTTATCTAAAGTATTTAAGACGAGCGAATGAGATTACAGATAAACTTTAATGATATGATTCCAAAGTTTCTTTAGAATATTCTCTTAATAAAGGAATACATACAAATAGGAAAGGAGACTTATGTGAAGTTCCAAACCGTATTTACAATGGTTATAATAAAAGTTGATGAAGGTATATTTTTGTTGGTGACAATTTTTAAGAAAATTTGTATCTGTAAGGTAATAAAACTTTTACCTTGTTACAAGTCATTTACAAATCATATTTGCAACTATGTCAATTTTTTAGTGTTTTTATGATTATTCAAACTAAATGATACATATATATATATATATTTTTTTTAAGCTATTATAATAATTTTCCACGTTTAACACTTATGAAAATTATAATTTTTACACTTTTGAATTTTTCTGATACATTTATTTGATAACCGACTAAGTAGTTTTAAGCAACTTTCCCAATACGTTTGAAAAAAGTAACATTTGAAAAGTAATGTTAGAAACCGTTCGCCATTTTTGCTTTATCAAATCGTAATCATCCTGTACGCTGTGAAATACTTCAAACATTTTTCAACATTTGTTTTTTGAAACTCAGTACATTCCTTCTAGAGTTGTAGGACTCAAACGTTCTTTTATAAGTTTTATTTTTTATTTCAAAATCGGTTGTTATATAAAAAATAGAAATGAATATTAATATAAATGAAACTCTTAAAACTTTATTAAGAAAATACTAATAAATAATAATGTAAAATGTTTACATCGATAATAAAAGGTCTGTTTAATAACTTATGTACTCTACTGATGTTAATAACGAAGAAATCTAGTCGTGACATGTGGAAAAAAAAGGATTATAATAGTGGAAATGCCCCGTTATAAGTGGAAATGTCCCGTACGTTATAAGCGATTCAGTATCTCCTTGAAACGTTTGAAATCGATTCTCGGCTGAAGATGGATGTTAAACGAGGATATCCGCGAGTCCACCGTGTTTTTCTCGACGAATGCTAACAATTTTGAATGTATTTTTATTTCTTCATTCACTTTTCTAATCTAATTAAATGTTGTAACTCTTTATACATCATAAAGGCAGTAAAATTTTAATTTTATCTTATAAATAAACCAGGATTATGAATGAGAAAAAGAGTGTATGCACGTGAAATACAATTTTCACATCCATTTTCTTTAAAGTAGGGCAAACTTATATGTATAAACTATATTTATGAGGGCGTATTCAAAACGAGAGTAGGCACAAATGAATCTTCCTCTTGACTGAAAAAATGTGTTATTTTTTTTAAATATACGTATATTGGTCATAAATCCACTAATAATCAGAGTAACATTAAGAAATGTAAGATTCTTACTCACTACACGACAAGTGTGACAAATATAGACAAGTTTTATGACAGTATATCTCATTGTTGTGATTTCATAGTCACACTTTCTAAAAAAAACTTTCATAAAATCACAACGAATTAGAAATTTATGATTTTTTTTTTTTTTTTGAGAATGATAATCTCGCCCAAGTGAAGGTATATTCGTCGGTACAAAATCCGTACCTTGAACATCGGAAAAGGAAAGGGCGCAATAAAAGATTAAAAGAAAAAATTTGAGAGCGAAGTAAAAATCTACGAGAAGAAAACAAAGATTCCATGTAACTATGAGAGCTCAGTTTTAAAATAAATAGGGCACAAAAATTTTTATGAAGAAAATTTTGAGAAGAATAAAGGAAAGTGTGTCAGAATAGGAAAATTTTCTTTTTTTTTATAATAAAATTATTAAAGATATATTAAGTGAGAAAGGAATCTAAAGTGAATTAGCAAAATTTTCGATAATTACATGTATAAAATAAATCTCTGAACGAAAACATTTAAGAATAACGATAAAGGAGTTGTGATTTTTCTTGGATTAAAGTACTCTACAGAAGCGAAATATGTATAGCAGGAAAGCAAAAGGACAAAGGAATAGAGAATTTTTAGATATAGTGTAACAGGAAGTCATTGAAAATACCACGTCTGTAATAGTTATACAGAGTAAGAAATTGAAAGGTTTTGGAGTAATTATGTTAAGCAGAAAAGTGTTAAAAGAACTAGTTTTTTGGGCGATATGTAAAGCATTCACGGTAAGTTAATTTGTTTAGAAGGTATACAGAGAAAAACTATAAGATTAAACAGATAAACTGGTTTTGGGATAAAAGATGTGTTAAATATTTTAAGATTAAAATCATCGAACGAGACCGAAAGAAATAGAAAATAAATCAAACAATTCGATTGCGCGTTAAAAAAAGTTATTCGTTACACGCAGACGGATTAAGCACAGTGGACTGTTCACTTACAACTCATGAAAGGAAGTTTCTATAAAATAATTAAATAGCGACTCGGTTTAGGGTGATTAATTTGAACGCTTTCGTTTTAGCTTTGTGAGAAGACAGTAGTGCGTCAAAATAACAGTTCATTAGTAATTTATTTTTTTTTATAAAATATTTTACCGAATGAAAAACTAAAACAAGTAAAAACTTTCTTTTTTTTACTGAAAATTTCACGACAAACAACTTTGTAATTCGTACTTATTCTATAACCACCTTTGCAAAAACGTCAGCTGTTAAATATGTAATGAAACTTTATTCCTTCAAGTCATTCATATCGATTACAAAACTAGTGTTAAGGCAGATTTTCAAAATACCCCCTCATCCTTGGCCAGCCGGTAAATAAATATAATAACAGATAAACATATATTACTTTATCTGTAAAGATAAAGACCATTCAGGGTTTTTTATGCCACATATGCACACAAAACTAATTGATTACAATACGTACAATTTATCACGAATGCTGCCAATAAAATATTAGGGGAAATTTTTCAAATTTAACCATCTGCGTAATGAATGGAAAAACAACTGGACCGGAAGTATTTTGAGACTTTATTACTTTTCTTAAAGCGATTTTTATTTGTGATGATCTATATACGAGAATATAATTTATAAGACTGTGTGACGGGGAGTTCTCAGAGCTGAGCGGATTTGTTTTTTTTTTTTTTTTTTTTTACAAATTTTGCAGATTAAATTACTGGATATCGGAAACGATCTTTAACGGGCTTTCAATAAAAATTAAATAGAGAAATAAAAACTAAGATTATTTAAATTAGAAATAAGAAAAATAATATTTATTATCATTTTTACATTTATAAACGATCTAATAATTTCCACGACGCAAAAATGTATTTATTTTGCCGTTAGACCTATTTTATTTTTTTGGTATTTAGAAATTTCAATGATCGGGAAACAATATTTTTTCAGATGACATTAAGTGGATCAGAGCAAAAATATTCAGCCTAAACGTATAAAAATTCTTTAAAACGCAAAGGAATTCATCATGCTTTGAGGATGTCTACACAGTATGATGATACAACATCAATAGAAAAGTCAAACCCTTTCGTGTAGCGTGTTCAGAAAGTAAGGTATTTTAACCCTGAGTTCTGTTTTGAAATGGTGGTCTCAAGTTTTAGATAAAATACAATACGCCAAAAATTTCTTCTGAAGTATTTATCTTAAGAAAATATATGAAAATCAACTTGGCCGAGCACCTTTATTTAGGTGTATCTGTTCTTAAATTCTCTTTTTTTTAATTTAATAATAACTGAGGTAACTGGAGATAAATTAAAGTAGCATAATTAATCCAACAAATTTAATTACCAGATGATAAGGATCTGGTGTTCAAGTAACCGTCCGGACTGATCAGCGATAGAATCTGACATCTACTTACAGTTGTAAAAAATGTTATCTTTCCTAATTAATTTATTTCCTATAGCATATGTTCTATGAAAAGCGTTTTGTTTAAAGTAAGATTAATTACAATTTTTAAGTCGTTTCATGAAAAACAGATGAACCCTATTCCTTTAACATCAGGTTATCAGATTCGACTATTTGAATCTGAGGCAGGCAAAAAATATTTTTGTTCTGCAGTATTTTTAAAGGAAATGTTGTTTTCAGAAATTTTACTTTAACATTAATTTGCATTTTTACAAAAAATATGGAGGTTTTCATGAACTATGTATAGATTTGTTCTCGTGTTTTGTACTCATGAAGAATTTTTTTTCTATTTTCATTTATTTAAATCCTTGAACTGAAAAATTCCTTCAATTTGTAGAATAATTTGATAAAATAAGCGTATTTCAAAGTAAAATACGAACATTTTTTAATTTTTGTAAGAAAGTACGATAACTTTTAACTACGCCGAGTTGTCCTAGTTCACAAAATTTACTGTACTAGTTATTCGTACCCCGAGTAAGTTTAGCTATGTCATGTGAGTGTATTCAAAAAATTTCAGCTCATTTTTTTCTTATCAAATTGAAAAGCTAACTTTTTTTTATAAAAAAAAGCGATTGTGATGTTACTTTGGTAATTCTGGATTTTTTTCAGAAATATTTGCGCTTTTTCTAAAACATACTAAACAAATTTTAATTACATTCGAGTTGAAAATCGAGTCTAAATTACATCGATTCAAATTAAAATCTCGCTGAAAATTATTTTTAATTTATTTATGCCTTTTAAATATTTTTCAAAATTAAATTAAATTAATAATTTCAAATAAATTAACATTTTTTATATTATATTTCATGCTAATAAGGACTACGTAAGATCAGTTCCATCTATTGGGGGCATCTCAGCTGTTCGTCTATTGTACAGTGATCAGATTTGAAATAAAGTTCAGGACAGGTCGCTCGGCACACCGCGCCTTAGCTGATAAAATTAAGAACGGCTTTACGGATTCGCATATCCTTAGTGTGAAAGAAGGCGATAGGATACCAGACCGAAGGAACGTAATGAATTGCGCTGTAAGACCAACAATCCCGACCAGGGGTCAGCTTTAAGGTCCCATGCAGGTATTCACCCATCCATCCCACGAGAAATCAGGACATTTTTACACGAAAATAATAAGGAAAGAATTACTCTACGAACTTAAAATTACCTTATCCAGAAACTGAAAATCCAATTGATAATAGACAAGGCGTCCTAAAGGAACACCGTCGGTCATCCTTGGAACTGCGTGACCTGTGTAATTATCCACGGAACTATAAATCGTTCGACCAGGATAAAACAAACCGTAAGGATAAAAACCAAATGAGAATAATTAATTAAAATTAATTATATTTGTATGGATATCGATTATTATTCTAGTAGTGACATAAAATTTCGAAAGCTAACAAATAAAATTTATCAAAAACAATTTATAAAGATTTTCATCTTGTTTTTTTAAATAAACTTAAAAACAGAGCATGAAATCGTATCAAATATGTATTTGAACATAAAATAAAATTTCTCATAAAAAAAAACGACACACCTGATTGTTGAACAGCGATTGTTGAAGAATAAATCGTGAAACTGGTCGGTCAGCTCAAAAATCAACATGGAATCCTGAAAGTGTGATCAAATCGTTCTGCTGTCATTAATACAGTGTAATATTAACCGGTTAACCGGTTTTCAGACTTTTCCTCACAACACATCATGAGTCCTAGTAACGTTTATAATACTTTTGTTAAAGGCTTCATTTCTGCCCTTGTGCGAAAATATATAACAAAACGCGTTGTTGGTGTTTTCTTTTATTTAGTACCAAAAGCCGTATGAAATTGCGTTCTCTCACCCATTTATACTGCTTGAAATACATTACTGATTCAACGACAACGTGAATTTCATTAGTCAAAAAAAAAAAACGGATTGTAAAAATTTATGAATGTTTGTTTTAATTAAACTGTTTTATAGATCATAATTTTGAAAAAATAAAGCTTTATTTTAAAAGTAGTTAAATATTTGTTTTTTTTTTTCAATCAGTATAAAACCTTTGTGTTGAATTTACTTAGCTTTTGTTGAAAGTTCTAATAATTTTTCGATTTAATATCAGATTAGATTTTTTCATATTTTAGTTCAGTACATCGAACGAAATCTTTCTCGAATACTGATGTAACCATTGTTTCTTTAAGAAGCTTACTTACATCTACAATGGAAATGATTTAACATTTCAGAAAATTATGAATGAATCTGCGACTCTATAACGTATGTTATGGACTCCATGATATTCTCTCTATGCATTATATAAAACCGGAGACCAATAATGTCTCCGTTTGTCTTACTCTAATTGGTGTTTCGTCTTACTCGAACTGGAAGCTATGAAATCGATCCGAAGTAATTAAAAATTCAGTTACAATGCGATGTAGATTCCCATACAGAAGTAATGGGTTTCAGGTTCTTTGTTTTATCCTATGACCGAAATGTACGAGTACGATATGTACTTAATGAGCACATGGTGATTTACGCTAGAAAAAATTATCTATGTAAATGTGTCAAATCGTGCCATCCCGACACATAAAGCAATTAAATACACGATGCCATCTCGTCATCATGCGTTAGCAGTCGAGCAGATCGGAGAAGTAAAGAGTGGGATCGACATCTGCAGTGAGATAAGCAAGGGGGTACGGCAAAGAGAACATTATTATTTTTATTATTATTACAGCAGCTACACCCGGTGCTGCGGCACCCCCACCCCCACACGAACACAAGCACACAAAGACATCTGCACGTAAACTGTGCTCGCTCATCTTGAACCGAATGAAACGACCCAGGCCCATCTTGTAACAGTCTACATATATATATATATATATATATACGTAAGCCAATAATGTATATATAAGTATCATCCATCGATGTAATGGGACGTGAAGTGAAGTTAACGTAGAAGCCCCATGTATGCTGCTGTTTGTAAACCGTATTGTTGTTTCCTAATTGAAAAATCAGTAATGCGACTCGAACTGCAGAACCGCAGGTGTGCCTTATAACCTCGCCGAAATGCGCGGCATGACACCGATGTAATATCGCATATTTTATATATTTCTTATTGCCTTAAACGAATCGATACGTGCTTTAATACGCTATTAGATCCTTTATAAATTTTAAACGGTAGTCTCTATTATAACAAAGCATGTTACTGGATTTCGATTCAGTTGCGTCACCGATATTATAATTAATCCTAACAAAGCGATGCGAATTAATAAACATAAGCATCAAAATTCCTTTTATAGTTCAATTCTACGAATCCGAGCCTACTATCTGTACGTTTCCAGTTGGAAACGAAATTAAATATCGAATTACAACAAACAAATTTATCAGAAGGATTTGAATCGGAAGGTATCATCGTCTTGTTTGTTCAGTTCACAGGTTTCTTAGCAGCTGAGGATTGAACTGTTCAAAGTTTCCAAACGCGTTTTCCTCTTCTCTTTCACGGTAAACATTTTGGCGATGGTGGTTTCATTCAGTGATAAAAAAAAAAAATTAGACGACTATGACAGTTCCAGTAAATTTGTAAAATAACTTTTTTCTTTTCCCCTTAATATTACATATAAAAGATGTAAAAAATAAATAACTAACGTTATTTTTCAATAAATAAGATGATTTGTTACTGTTCACTAACTTATGTTTTCCTTTAAACTTTATAAGGTTAAAAAAAAATACATCAAAATAAAGAAAGAAATTTATAATCTTAATTTGTGTAAGTAGCTTATAACTATAAGGAATTTTTATACTCGGATCTTACACATAAACATGTTGATCGATTTTTATAGACTTGGACAGTCTGTTATAAGTTTAGCTTGATGTAAAACTTTAGTCGTGAAAGATATATCACTTATTATTCTATAAATAATCTACACGTATATTAATCTGTACTTGTGAACTGATGGACAAAAAATGCTTGCAAGGTTATGAAATAAAATGAGACACTACGACCATTCTGGTAATAAAATATTTATTTTGAAAACAAGCTATTGAAACTAAATAACAAAAACAGAATCGATACTTAAGCCATACACAAAAAAAAATTGGCCTCTGTTACTAATATCCAGAGCAAAATATTTTTTTTTTTTATGTGGAATTTGAATACATCCGTTTCATTTATGGAAGATGTAACTTTTCTTTCTATCATGAATGTGTTTTTCGATAGCTCTATCCTTTTCTTTCGATTGTTATTGCCGTATGAAACTTTATAACTTTTTTTTAAAAAAAGGCGAAATCATAAATAAAATCACATCCCAATATTTCTTATTCTTATTCAGTGTAAAAATCTTCATAAATTTAAGTCATTGTACTTTATTCTTTTTATTTCAAATATGCAATTTTAGCGATCTATTGAAGGTAGAATAATTATGCTTTCTTTTTTTTTTGCTTTCTTAATCGGAGAAAAAAATTTCTCCGATGGAAACTCTGTTATTGCATTATTAGATGACAATTTATGCACCATTACTCAACACTAAAACGATAAGTTTAGATAAAGATTAGAAATAAAGATGAGTTCAATGAATTGTAAAAGAAAATTATTTAAAAAAAAAAGTAAAGAAAAATTATTAATTAACAAAAGAAGACGATCCTTACGAATTAGTACAAAGAAATATGTACTGGGTGCCGCCGATGTTATTATTAAAAGGTGTATCTGAGTCGAATTTATAAGTGAAAGAATTAACAGTATATACAGAAAGAAAGATTAAATAAATAGATAAAGCAGAAAAATAGCCTTATTATGTAATAATAAAAAGGAAATATCAGGTTAAAGCATGAAAAAAGTCACATTTCTCTCCATATAACAAGGTAAAAAAAAGGCCTTAAAAAAATATATCTTGATGGTTACGTTTGAGAAATTGGTCTTTCTTAAATGATAAAGAATTTGTTGCAAGAGTAGGTACGTAAATTTATAAATTAGTTTGTGAAAATGGTAATTTGTTATTTAAGTTAAAAAAAATATATATCGAAAATTGAGTAAAAAAAACCATTTAAATCATTGTAAATATTACAAAAGACCAAAAAAAATCCGTTGTAATTGGTCTTGCGATAAGTTTTCTAAAACAAACATCTGAAAATTGTTCGTAATGTATATATATATATATATATATATATATATATACAGAGAGAGGGAGAGAGAATAGTTTTTATAGTGTTTCTTAAGAGTTAGTGTTTTGTTTATTAGTCTATTTTTATTTCTTTTATTTCGTTTTTATATTATAATTATTTAAAAATATTTTAAACCATAGAAATGCGCATGTTATAGATTTTTTCATTTCTTACAATATTTCTTGATCGTTTCTCTGGTATTCTGTATAATCGTACATTAAACTGTATACATTTGATAAAAGAAAAAAATAATTATGTAAATCATAAAAAGTGGTATCAATTATCAGTAAACGATTTTGTTGCTTAAACTTATAAATAAACATGTTACTTTATTCTTTATTGAGTTTGGCATCGTATTTATTGCATTGTTTCACGACAGAAAAGAGTTTACATTAACTTGTTGCTTTACACTGTTTGTCCCGGCCTCTCTTATAGCTGTAACGCGTGTAAAAACTTGAGGTGCATGTAGTCATGGTCTTTCTCTTAAAGAATTGAACTAACCGCTCGCAACTTCAAAAAACAATTACCTTCATTTTTTTTCGTTGTTTAACCCCCGGAACCACCGTTAGGTATATCTTCAGAGGATGAGATGAACGATTTTTAGCGTGTGTGAAAATGCCGTGCCTGACCGGGATTAGAAACCGGGACCTCCGGATGAAAGGCTGAAACACTACCATTCGTGTTACGGAGGCCGTGATAAGCCAGTTAAGTAAATATACACCATAATTAAAAGTAATCATTATTACTCGGATATCAGGTGATATTTGAAACACATTTTAAATAACTGTACTGGAGAGGGAAAATTCCTACTGTAACGACCACGTAATAATATAAATTATATACCTTCTTGCTGATCATTGGATAAATCCCCGGCTAGTTTTTTTTTTTTTTTTTTTTTTATATTTTAATTACTGAAAATAGCCATACTGACGCGGACTTCTTTATCAAAAATTTATATTTAAAAATATTAATTTTTCTGCTACATAACAATGGATATTTTTCATTATAAGTTTTCTTATTATTGAGCGTATAAAAAAAAAATATCAATTTTTTTATTTTTATTTTTTTGTTATTAATCGTTAACATAAAAAGTATTGGGGAATAAAATAATACCAGCCTTTATCTTTTTAATCATTACATGAAGACAGTTATTCAGCGACTAACTCATCGGAAAAAGATACAACGTAAATAGTCAAATCTCTGTAGTTACGTTTAGATAATTTTTTATCGCAGATTCATTTCTGATTATTATTTCTGACAATAATGCAGATCTTTGATAATAAATCAACGGATGTATTCTTTATTGTTATTAATTAATTAATTGACTCGTTACTTTCAAGAAAAGGGGCAATAACTGTTTGTATTTGCAAACAGAAAAGGAAACGAATCCCTTAAGTTACATTAGCTACAGTGATCGTAGGCTTTCATAATTTTTTGGTACACTGACAAACGGGGATTTACAAATAAGCAACGATGAGGTTACTGTATTTTGCAATGTAGTATAATTGTATTGTGAGTAATAGTATGCATGATGTCATAGAGTATAAAACATACATGACCTTCAACGAAAAATTAATGACCTTCAGGGAGTAGTAGTGGATCTGTGAAAACAAGTTAGTTATTGTATTGTAGTTATGTATTTTATAGTACTGTTAGCTAATGCGAAACAAATGCTTTTAACTATTGTAGTAGATGTAGTGTATAAAAATTGCCGTCCTTACCCTATCTACTCAATCAACGCTGTTGACCAGATTCACAGAGCTGCTCGTCAGGCAATATTTTTAATATATGAATATATAATTTTTTATATATGAAACTTCTAATAACTCGACATATCCTCTAAAAGATTCAAATAGTTTGACTTTCGGCCCATCTAGTGACGGAAATGAAAGAGTTCTAAACCTTCCCTATGGCTTCGCAGATTGTCTGCACCGTCTCCGATCCCACCGTGTTGTGGAAACGTTTGTCAGCCCTACCAATTTTTCCTACATTACCTATTATTTATGATCGTGTATGAACTACATTTTTTAATATTCCTCGCACTCGATCTGATAATCGTTATCTTGATAGGTAATTCAAAATTAAATATAGTATATGCCTTTCTTACAAGAGCTTCTATTGAAACTTATCTGTTCTTATGATAATACCTTTCGATATTCTCATGTTCTTCATCCAAATTCGAATCTGGGCAAACGGACAAACAATATTAATGAAGACTACCGGAATAACTTATCTTAAGTCTGAAAGAAATTTTAGCTATATAATAATTATAAAAAACCCACCCCCTCCCCCAAGAATGACTTAAACTTATTTTTTATTTATTCGCTCAAAATGAACCTAATGTAAAAAAAAATTAACAAAAAATGAATGCGACAAAATTCAAGTCGATAAACTGTCTAAATTTAACTATTTAAAACACATTTTTAAAAACTTTTAAGGTTCTTTTGTCCTTCTATTCGAAATAGTAGTCATAATTTGTTCCCTAAGGATAAACTCCAGCTAATATTCCAAGAAAAAATTTTTATAAAACAGGATGAAAATTCTTAGAAAACATTCATTTCTAACTAATTCTTAGTTCGAAATTTCAAAATTCTTTATAAAACAGTTAAAGATAGCTTTTTTTTATGAGATACTAGGTAGGGATTTCTTTAACAAATTATATCGCTAAGAATTAAACCACATTAAATCAAAGAAAACCAGAGGTTGCCAAACCTAGTAGTAGAAAAAAAATTATAACTTTAGAAACGCCAGAAAATTAAGCTATTTAGATTTATATAAATTTGTTCTTGTAATTTTTTAATTAAAACTTTATATTCTAAACAGCTGTAATATACAAGAAATATAAAAAAGTGAAAATACTTTAAGCAAATTAAAATTATTTTCGAGTACATAAGAAGTAAACACTCCATAACATTGACCCTTTTTGATTGATGTAAGAATAAGTAAACGATGACTTATTTAAAATTATACTCCGACTTTAGCATACCTCTCGCATAATATATCGGCTTGAATATGATGAATTTCATAATGGTTATTTAGATAACATAATTTATCTGATCGATCCAATCCACTTTTTTACGTCTTTTGTTCTGTCAACATCTTAGCTTCGACGTAACTTACAACTTACGTCATCAACTACGCCCATATTTTTTACTGTAATCTTTGTCTTCGCTCATTTTTTTTTTTGCCCTTTTAACTCTCTTATAATAGGTACTAGATTGAACGACTACTGATTTACGACGACTTCTTTTGAACAACGGCTACGCTCATAAAAGTTTTAATGTAGTTAATAGTATTTAAACGGTTGAAATAAAAACTATAAATTAATTATAATTTTTCACGGGATAATATTTAGAGCTGGCGATTTTTAATTTATTAAATATTAAATGATCAGGTAAATAATTTAGAGGTAACTAATCGAATAAATTATGCATAAACAACGTAATTATGCATGCTCAATTTATATTTATGTTCAATTTATATTTTTCTGATCAAGTTACATGATAAAAAAATTATATTTTTGTATATTTAAAAATTGATGTTTTACCCGAAATAAAAAAATAAAATTTTGTCTAAAAATCGAATAAAATACCGTACGCAACAACTGAATCTTACATTTTAAATACATGATAAACAAAATAAAATTATGCATTTGTTTACTTTTTACTTCGAGTTTTATAGAGACGTTTTTATAGATAATCTCTTCATGAATGTTATGAGTACACAATCAAAGTCCATGATGGCTTATTGATGCACACTCCCGCAGAGTACTGAAACCGTTTCTACCTTCATCCGGAAGACCCTGTGTTCAGATCCTAATTTGGCTTTTTTCTACGTAAAAAATTTATCGATTATTAAGAAACTGTAATCGGACGTAAGCCTTTTAACTCTAAAGAAGACAAATATTATTACTATTTGAAACATTTTGTTCTTTTTATAACAAGCAAATTTACTTCTCTTAATATTCATGATAAAAAAAAGCACGATGGTTTTCAGATTTGTTTTTTTAAAACAACTATTTTTTGTCATACCGATCTACTATTAATATCTAATGACATATGTATGGTTTGTTTTTTTTTTATTTTTATGTTGCAATAGTCTTGTTTATTATTTTTTTGTTTTTTTTATTTATAAATTTATTACTTCTGTAAAAAAAAAAACACCGCTTAATTAAATTGTGACCAATTTTAATGAATTATTGTATGCAAGATTGTCCAGGAATAATATGAAAACATCTGATTCGAATAGATAATATAGAACACATTAAGAACCTGATAATTTATTTTAGTATGTAGGAGTTTTAGCGCGTTACTTTTCATCTATTATTTTCGAGATGGATAGTTGTCGGAAGATTCTTTATTATTCATTTACATTAGCCAGTAGCAGTCTTTAAATTAATCAGTGATCTATGTAATACGATAAGTTCTTCCTCATTGTCATACCTACGTTTCTGAAAACAATACCGTTAATTGTAACGACTAAAGGAAAACGTAAATGGTATACAGAAAAAAAGATTATTCTGTTAGATTTATTTATGAGCTGGAAACAAACAGCAAATGTGGTTGTAATACAAATTAAATAAAATATTCTATCCGTAAATCGCTTAGCTCAAAAAACCAGCCAGCCTGCCTTATCATCTTTAATTCTATACTTCATTTTTACCTTTATATCGATGTAGATAAGGTATCAGATCTTAAATTTTAAACCGGATATTAAAATATTACTATTTTTTTTAAAGTAATTTGTATTTAATGAGAAAAATATGAATTATTACAATGCAATAACTTTAATTTATTTGAAAATAAATATAAAGTAACAACAGAATTTGCTCCTTCCGGATCAAAATATACTGTTGGTGAATACATGGTACCGGCTAACGTATTATCGTCAAACTCCATCCTTATGTGTCGGAGAAGTTGGCCTTCCTTCATCTCAGCTCCTGAGAGTACATTCATTCCCTGTAAGATCCCCTTCCAGAGTTTTATTTAGAGGATTTAGGGTGTAGGAGTCTGGGTGGCTAGGGTTCCGATCCGTCCAGTTGTGTGGTCGGGTATAGGCGAATTTGGCATCGA
>JAAAKQ030104472.1:0-14273 GCA_010016005.3 Zanna intricata
TGGAAACTTTTTTCTTATTTTTAGATATAGAATCAGTTTCCGAGAGATTGCCGTGCAGTTTTGATACACCCTGTATAATTACGTGTAAATAAGTTTTATAAGATTTATGTGAGATATAGAGATTGGATTTATACACAAAAAAAAAAAAAATTGAAGCAGAATAATACTTGGTTGATTATAATGAATTTTGTACTGTGTGAAAAATGCCATGACTGGGGACTTAAATCCGAAACATTCAGATGAAAAGAGGAAAAGGTCACTTCATCACAGATATCGGGGGAGGGGCACTTTATTAAGCCATAAAGAGTTAATAATGTAATGTTACTACCATACCATTAGTGGACTTTAAGAGGCTTTTCTGTAATATTATATAATTAGAATTGAGATTTTTAACTATTAATTTTCAAGAATACAATAGTTCTATATACTTTCGTCATGTACAAAATTGATCTGAATTCACTGTTAACTCAATTTACTGATTCCTTTATAAATGGCTTCATTATTATTATTATTTTTTTTTTTTAATAGTGCAGGATGAATTTAATTTAACACCGATTAAATTTATGCTAAACCTTAAAACTATTGACATGGGATTTCAAGGAATTGACAAAATTCTCAAGGAATCTTGATGAATTATTTTTTTCTAATTAACTGTACAATAAAATTGTTAATAAATAAATGGAAGCATATTACAAACAAATTTATTGTTAGTTGATATTTTTCTTAGTTAATGTAAGCATTGTTTCTTTTTTATCTAAACCCTTGTTAAAGTTGGATAAAATAATAACTACATCCTTTACTAGAATCGTAACATTCATTTTACTTCCCCTTACATCTTCTTAACAGTAGGGTGAAAATACACTATCTCAAAAAACTAATCATTGTAATCGGATTATGCCCCCTCAAATTTGTTTCCTTTCATTTATGAATTATTCTTTTTTTTTTCTGTTTTTAAATAACATTATCTCTGGGGTTTTCATTAAACAATATAATCTAGAAAATAACAAAATGATCGTTTACGAAAACGTTTTTACTTCAAAAAATTAAAAATAAATCACGAACAAAACATCAAAGCTAACAACGAACAAAAAACGAACAAAAAATCAAAGCTAGTAAATTAATTTTCAATTTTTTGTTTCAATAATAATTCAGGTTTTGTTTTATTTAAGTTTTTGTTTTATTTAATTCAGTTTTTTGTTTTATTTAATGGAGTAAATAGAAAATATTTCGATAAATTTATTTTTAATACATTATACACATAAATATTTTCTTTCGTATTTATTTTTATTATAAGTTAACCAACAGCTTATTTTTGCATATGGAATATAAATATCTACTTAATTGTTTATTTCTCCACATATGTAACAGTACAGACATGCTTAAAATTATTTATTACTGAATAGGAGGTTTAATCAAAATAACATTTTAATGTATGTAAAAATTAAAATAATTTATTACTCAATACCGATGACATTCACAAGTAATACTTTGTCCCTCTCCTTATCACAAAATTTATTTTTGTTTTAGAAGACTTACTAACGCATTTTAAAATCGATTCATCAGTCGGTTGTTGCTTGGAAAAAAAATTAATAAAAGTACGTCTAAAACTAATTGACTTTAGTCTGGAATTTTCGATCGACTACATAGGAATTAGTTATTAACATATCACACGTTTTTAGGACTCATTCGATTATTAAATAAGAACTTAATTTTGATAACTGATATAAATTGTACTAAATTATATCCATACATATTTAAAATTAATATACATATTTCGTTTTACAAATGAGATATTTTGACATGATAAAAGACACCTCTCCCTCTTTATCTAAACATCATAGGTGCACAAATCGATAATCTGAGCAAGTTGTATTTATGTATCTTTGTATAATTCTATATTTACACGCTAAATATCATTCAAAGACGAACCAGAATCTCAATGTAATCGCACCCTTCTACACAACACAAATCCATTACAATTCGCATATATAATACTTTTCACAGTCGAACGGTTTGATTTCAGTATCCTTACATAACTGATTTTTCAGAAATCTTCTTGTATAGCGTTGTATAAAGGGAAAAGAGAACAGAAGTCTATTACAACCTTCCTAACATAATTAACAAGAAATTGAAGACAATTCAATCAGACGATAAGATTCAAACATTTCTCAATCAATAACGCCATACTTATTAAACATCTCATTAATAATTGCTTCCATATTTCTAACCCGCGTGAATCCATCCGTACGCGAACGAAATAATAACACTGTAGATTTTTATATCATAAACTAAGTAGTTTTATCAGGTTAAGCCATAAATAAAGTTGTCATCGATTAGGTTTTTGATTTAGTATTAATATTTTCATAACGCCTAATCAGCGAGGTCACAGATAGCAAAAATAATACGCCAGACCGTTCTCAAAGTCATGAAGAGCAGTGTATACACTCGGCTCAGAATTGAGTTAGAGCAATAGCCCACATTTAATTGCTATAGAAGAAACTATCTCCAATTTTTTGAAGTTCTGTATCCATATATCGCGGGGTAAGATATGCCAGGGGATGCTAGTAATGTGTATTTGTATGTAAAGTAAATTAAAAATAAAACTGAGCAATACAAAATTTAGAATTATTTAAATTAACACCAAAAAATAACATAGAATGAATATATTTGTTTTTTAATAACTTTCAAGTTACTGAATGTGTGTTGGGAATGTGAATTATGGAAAGGACAATACAATGGTTCTACAATGCACTGAATAGCCTAGAATATATATGTTTCATTAATTTTGTTAATTTTACTTATTTACATTTTTATTTTATTACAGTTTATTACTGTTGTGTTATTTAGTTAATAAAGTGAACTTCAAAGACAGTAGATCTTAGGAAATTTTTATTTATCAAAATGAAATAAATAATTATTAATAACTTATTTAATTAAAAAAAAAATTTAGCGTGTAGTGATTTTTCATAACACAAGATGTGGGACAAAAACAATTTTACAAAATATTCATCATTATAAAACAACACAGTGAAGTATGTTGAACGGTTGCCAAGAAATAATATTTTTTACCAAAGACGATAACTAATGATTAAAACTTTAAGAATTCTATCTCTGAAATTATTGTAAATTTTATTAAAAAACCTCTGACAAACGTTATTTACAAAGTATGTTTTTAGTACAGAGAAAATATTACGATAGTATAGCAATTATAAAAATCATTAATATTCATTAAAAGGTTTTTATTATAATAATAAATTTTAATCGCTGGACCAAAAATCCAAAACGACTTACACGGGTTTTAGTGAAACTGATAATTTGATTTGAACTTAATCCTGTTTTACAGTGGAGCTGCAGTTTATATTACAGTATTTAGAAAAAAAGGTGCTTGAAAGGGACCCTACATCTTATATTTTTCAAATTCAGTGGCTGGTTTTTTAAATAAATAATCTTTAGCATCTCTTAAAATAAAAATGAAAAAAAAATTATTTAAAAAAAAAAGTATATAATTAAATAGCTTGAAAAGTTAAGCAATATATAGCAGTTTTATGAAATTCTGATTGTAATATATTTCAGAAAAATATCCAAAATAAATTTCGGTAGAATTTTTTTTGTTGTAGAAAATGTTATAGTGCTAACCATGAAATTTTTTTATTTGGTAATTTCATTTCATTTGGTGAAGTCCCTTTATATATTTTTTTTTTTTTTTTGGAGGACGAACAACGCTGAAGCGTTATTATCGCCCGGACTTTATAGAGTTGATTTTTTCTTAATATACCGGTGTATCACGAATTTCTCGTGGGACTTAAACAACCTATTCTATTCATGAAAATAATTGAATAAGTTTATATAAACATATGTTCCTAAAATGCTTCGTTTGCAAGTTACGGCTAGTGAAAGATTTTGCTCGAATTTTAGCTACTTGAAGACAAACAGAAATTTTTAGAACTTAAATAAAGGGACAGATTTAGTGATTTCTTACAGCTTTATACTTGGAAAATTGAATAAAGTAGGTCCCAGGACGGTATCTAGAGTAGTTTATGAGAAATCTCATGTGAAACCAATAAAGTGGTGTAAAAACACTGTTTTTTATGTTTTACGTATAATTACTTTGTTAAATGGGTAATAAACACACAATTTTTAAACAAAACTTGTAGGGAATTCAATTTGGTGTGAGTTGAAAAAAATAGAAAAGACAGAAAAATTCTAATCTTATATAGAAAGAGTTCATTACTGCGTATGTCAGAAAGTAGTTATCTATACTGTAAGTATTATATAAAGAGGAAAAAATTTTATTCGATTTTTCCGGTCAAAAACCCATAAGAAATTACTAATTCTATTCCTTAATTAACGTCCTAAGAATTTTAGTACGATCTCCTTTCACCAGGATAGCTGAAATCCGGCAGAAACCTTCGCAACGCAGAAATAGCAAACGAAGTATTTCATGACATGATTACATGAACTTTTTCCATTATTTTTACTAGTAGAATAGGTTATGAAAGTCTCGAGAGATCTTCGAGATACACTCTGCATTTACACGTTGTACTTGCTCTCTACCATCTCTATAACCTTAAATACTACGTAAAGTTATCGGGGAATATCAATAAGAAAATAGTTTTAATTCCGTACTGTATGACTTTACAATTGAAATATTTTATGTTCTCTTAGTAATTATTGCAGTGATATTTTTTATTATTCGTTAATATACGTAATTTGTAAACAAATTTTTGTTAAAAATATGTTTTTCAAAAATGAATTTGTAAGTTTTCCTTTATTTACCAGTTTCACAATTGCTTTTTTTATTTACGCTGTTATCTTTAATTGTTCTTATCTTTAATTGTTCTTTAATTGGTAAACGTTATTCTAAAAAATCTTATTACGTTCTTCATATTTTTTTTTTTGTAAATCTGAAAACTAAAATACTTTTAGGAATTTTTGGTTTTAACCCTAATAATAAATATTTCATTTTCCAATTTCCAATCTCTTCTTTTTGTTTAGTATTATTTAATTTTCTCTTGATTATATGATCAATCTATATTCATCAAGTTAATAAAGCATGTTTTGTACGAATAACTGTATGTTTTATCTAATTTTAATGGAAATAAATCAATAAAGTAAATTTAATATATTATGTTTTCCCTGATACTGTTTTTTGCTATATCAGTTTTATCTCGTATGCTAATTTTTCATTCTAATTTGAAGTTTTTTTTTTTGAAAAGAATAATCGCTCATTCCTAGTATAATTAAGTGGTTTGAATATACAGTAAAATATGCTCCTTGTAAATGTTTTTTATTGCTTTCATATTTTATTCAATGTATTAAAAAAAAAGAACATAGAATTTCATTTTTTTTTTTTATGTAAAAATCATTACGGAAAATTTTAGGATGTAAGAGTAGCTGGTCACTTAGCATATACATTAAAAAAGGTACGTTTGACCAGGGAAGAACCTCTGTTCTGGTTAGCGAAGCGTTGAAATACAGAATTGTTGAAATATGCATTATATTTCCATAACCTGTAGTATACAGGAAGTGCATTATGGCCGACCAAGCCCAAAATGTCATGGGTAGCTGCTTTCGTAAATGTCATCAACCATTTTCCCTTTTAAAATTTGCATAATAAATGGGCTTATTCGTTTACGGTCACTTTCATTATTATTTTTATTACTATTCTATGAATTGACGCTTTACTTTTATTTATGTTTACTTACTTCAAAATGTACGTGTCGAATTAATTTTTATGTTTTAATAATTTATAAATGAATATTTTATTACTTTCATCCTTTTTTTATGTTAATTAAATTAATTATTAATAATAAAAAAAAAGAAGTTAATTATACTTTGCAATAAATGATAAAATAACTTCTTAAAAATATAATTCCAAGTTGAAAATTCTGTACTAAAGGTACAAAATAATTACAACTTTATTTTATATTTAGCTGTGTTTCTATTTCTCTTAAATTGGTCCTAAATTAGCAGCAACCACTTATCAACTTACTATTCTTAGTCTGATACCGATTCCTAAAAGTTGAAATTAAGAAGTCATTATATTTTCACATTTCTGATTTTTTAGTAGATTTATTTGTTTAAAACCATTAATTTTAGTTTACATTTTTTTAGTTTTACTTAAAATAGGCGTTGATAAAAAAAATAAATAAAAAATTCTTTCAATATAAAAACAAACCGTTTAAAAGAAATACAGAATTGAGGGACCATAATCACGTTAAAAATTAGAAAAGGAATGTAGAAAAATAATATAAAGAAACAACTAGAGAGCGTGAGCTAAGGTTATCTGGAACAGGTGAAATTTTTAACCTAATGTTTCAAATTGGTTTTCATAAATCATTCCTAGGTTCCTTTTAAATTTGATGATTTTTCACTATATAAAATTTGTACGTTGGAATGTGGAATGGAAATTTTGTCACGTGTAAAACATGGCAATCTAGAATTCACACCCAGGAC
Organism: Zanna intricata; assembly: GCA_010016005.3. Lineage (NCBI taxonomy): Eukaryota > Metazoa > Arthropoda > Insecta > Hemiptera > Fulgoridae > Zanna > Zanna intricata. The sequence continues at coordinate 6,457 of JAAAKQ030104472.1, forward strand.
TTTTCGGAAAATATGTATAAAAGTTCAATTGTATAAAATATAAGGAATTATGAGTTTTTTCATTTTGACCAAAATAATTTATATTTTTTTCACGAGTCGAACTAAAAACAATCAAATAATCTACCTAAACTAGCGAAGCTAATAATCAAACTAAATTTACAAAAATAAAGTTTTTATCTTGTATTCTTAAAATACAAAAAAAAAACTGTTAGTTTTCTTTTAAATTAAAAAAAAAAAAAAGTTATTTTATATTAAATTTATTTATGTAGTTTTTTACTTTTCAAGTTAAAAACTTGAACTTGATAAGTAAAATGTAAACTTTTTAGTTGTAAAATTATATCTTTTATATATTAGATGGATTTTAAAGATAATCTGAAGTGATTCTAGTTTAAAGAGAATGAATTTAATTTTGATGGCTACCTTAACAAAGTTATACAAATCCTGTTCTCATTTATAGAGGAAAACCTATCTATCCTACTAATTTTAAAGCTAATCTGATGTTAAACATAAATACATTTTAAGCTGTATTATAAGGGTAATATTTCAACAGAAAATTGTAACCCTTCCTTTAAGGTTTAAATTAGCCTATTAGCGGCATGGTACGTACTATATAACATGTCACTAGGGCGCAATTGAAACATTGGCTTGCTGTCGATTAATTGCCCCTTGGCTACCTGCCATATAGCCTAAATAACGGCAATACATCTATCTAGAAACACTAACCCTCCTTTTCTATCTACTTACTTCATTTCCTATCTAAACAGAACACTCTAACCTAACTGTTCCGTAAACTTATTTACTCTACCTTCTAAATTAAAGTGGTTAAATGTCTCTTGTTGCTCTTAAAATAAATATATAGCTTAATGTTACATAAAAAAGGATTTTTATAGAAGAAAAATACTTTTCTAAGCTACATATTATAATGTAAAATGTATTAAAAAATGTCCGTTATTGGGTTTCTAGAAAGATGTTTAAATAAATAAACCAAAGTAATTTTAAAGGAATACTTTATTTCATTGTTTAACTTAAATATTTAGAATTTAGATTTCGGTAAATTTAAATAAAACTTGAACTGTTATTTTGTTAACAACTCTAATTATGCCATAAAAAAAAGTTTTGTTAGAACAAAAGCTAGTTAATAATTATAATAGCTTCATGAAGGATTATCTTATACGGGTTTAATTAATTGATTATTGTGGTTAAATATAAATAATCATGAGTTTCATAATATGTTATATATATATAGATATTTATTTAAATATGTATATTTAAATGTATTTTTTATCGTATCAAGCTGAATTAATTAAAGAAACAAAAATTAAGATATAAAGGTGTCTCAATTAAATCGGTATTGTAATTAAGAAAAAATTTCCTTTTTTGTTAAAAATATTTAATATTTTTGTTGTACCATAAAGTAGAATATACAGTAGAAGGTTAAATATGGAATAATATGTGAGCAAATTGATCACCATGGCTCCATCGAGAAATGTTCACTCTTTTAATAAAATTTTCAAGTACATATTGAAATATTCGAAAGTCAACTTTTTCAATACTGCGGAAAATTTCGTTCTACAACTCTAAGAATGTCTTTGGGTTATTGGCATACACTTTAATCATCAAATAAATCCACAAAAAGTAATCACAAGGTGTTAGATCGCATATCTTGCAGGTCAGTACTTACCTCCAAAACGAGACACAACCTTGTTTAATTTACACGACCTGCAAATTTGGTCTGCAATAATTGGATGGTTTTGCAACTGTGTGGCAGGTCGCACCATCCTGTTGGAACCATATAGCTTTCATACCCAATTTTTTTCAATTCTGACAACGAAATTCTCGAGCATCACATGTAACGGATAGCATCTATCGTAACTCTTACACACCGCCATTCTTGAAATTATAGGACCCAATCACTCTCCCCCCAGCCCAAATTGCATAACATGCCATTACTTTTTATGGATGCATGGATTGCGTGTGAACTAATCTTGGGTTTTCACTGTCTCAACAATTTTGTTTATTAACGAAGCAGTTAAGGTGGAAATGAGCCTCGTCACTAAGGATTATATTCTTTGAAGTTCATTATCCACTTCTTTATATTCCTACACCCAATTGACGAAGTGTCTTAATTGTTTCAGGTCTGTAGGAAGCAGGTCTTGCATCAATTGAATCTTTGTATTCGTAAGGAAAAAATTTTTGATTAAAATCCTTTTTACTGTAATCCGTGTAATGTTTAATTATTTTGCTCAATGACCTGTTGGTGGTTTAAGATTAATAGTAGCATTCTCATTCAATAAGCGATGTTTTTTCCAGACTGACCGAAAATTTAATGCACACCCGGTGTATCATCTTTGAGGGATAATCAAAATTTTAATCAGTTCTTCAACAGTTGACGGAGATGAGATGCTGCCTCTATCGAAATGTATATGTAATTTTCTCATCGTTTTCACCATATAGCCACCTTTTTTGTAATGGATTTTTACAATAAATAAAATTAGCTCTAACATGTAACTTGACGTTTTTAATAACCTGTAAGTCTCACTGAGACAGATATTAAATATGGTGGCTTAAAATTTTATTGTTAGTTAATGAAGAGTATTTAAATACAGGTTCTTATTGAGACGCCGGCCTCCGTGGCGCGAGTGGTAGAGTCTCGGCCTTTCATCCGGAGGTCCCAGGTTCGAATTCCGGTTCAGGCATGGCATTTTTCACAAACCCTACAATTCATTCATCTCATCCTCTGAAGATATACCTTAACGGTGATACCGGAGGTTTAAAAAAAAAAAAGGTTCTTATTGAGAGAAAAGAAAACTGGAATCATTTGAAATGTGATAAAATAGACGGAAGTTGAAAGTTAACGGAACCGATAAGGAAATATCCGCTAAAGAAATAAGGACAAATAAAAATCGGTTGTTCTGGAAAACATTAACTAAAAAATATGTTCATATTTTAAAACGTGATGTACTGCCAAAAAATATTTTCAAAGAAATAATAGAGGGAAAGAACCATATGAAATAAAGCATGGTAGATGTACATAAATTATGAATGATCGCTACTCAAGCTATCAAGAATTTTAAGTAAAAGCACAGACAGAAGATTTTGGAGACTTGCAGCAAACCAGTTCAAGAACTGAACTACAAAAGAGAGAAAGAGAGTGTGTCAGCTTTTTTGTTTAATTTAATAATGAATTATTTTTTCAGTATAAGCTGTTTTATTTAAAAATTTTTTATTGAGATAATTTTTTGAAAAATTATTTGAATCCTTTCCAGATATGGATTTCTTCAAAATAAAACCTTCCTAACTTATTATTTTTCCCAAAAAAGTTTTAAGTTCTAATTAATTTTTTTTCAAAGTTTGGCAGAATCAGTCTTAAATCTCAGAATACTACACCAAATCTCGTAGTTGTATGTTAAATCATTTATTAGATATTATAACTTTAATAGATTTTAAAACGCATAAACAGACTATAGAGATCCTTTTTTTCATGAAATACATTTCAAAATTTAAGCAGAAAATATTTGAAAGGAAGATTCATATTTTTACTGACTATTCTTCAATTTCTTTAGCTATTTGAAAAGAATCCTGACATTCTTCACAAACATTAAGGTTATCAATTTTCTGAAAAAATATTTCTATAAAAATGGGTCTGAAACGTCTGCTACTATTTATTGAAAAAAGATTTTTCTTCCTTTTTGACCAGCAAAATAAAATAGTATAATACTGGATCTATTTTATAGCAATTAATATTCTGCATCCTTCTATCTGTAGTGTTAATTAGTACACTGAGTGTTTGCAGATAACATTTGCATTCAGTGCAAAGGAGAAAATTATGTAATTTTTTTTACATATCTATAGAAATGTAAAAGTAATTTTCATTTCGTTAAAAAAGAATCTCAATTGTATAAAAATAAATATATTTTTCCATAAATCTTAAGAAATTTTTTTTTCGAAAGAATTATTGAAAAAATATTAACTTAAAAGGCTTTTAATCATGAAAAATTTCATTTAAAAGTATATATTTGTACAGAAATATATATATTTTAAAATAATTTTTTCATTTTAGACAAAAAAAGATTACACACTAATAATAAAAATAATTATAATTATAATTGTTATTAGAATTACAGCCAAAAAAAAAAATGTATATATATATTTTAGAGGTGAGGAAAAATTATAATAAAAAAAAATATATATATATTTATTTATTTTAAAGTAGCAAATTTGCTTAAATAAAATTTTCCCTAAATCTAACACTGCCTTCATTAAACTCTAAAATAAGAAAAAGAAAATTTTCAAAAAGACATTTTCTGCATTTTTGTTTCGAGTTTATAATTTAAAAAAAATTTAAGTAATTTCTTGGTACCTTTATATATGAAGTAATGAAGTATAAACTTTAAAAAAAATCTATTTCAAAAAAATACGATCGATGCCTCACATATAGAAATATTTGACAAGATTTAAAGAAAATCGGAACGATCAATTTTGAAATACCAGGCCCAAATTCCGTGCGACCCACATACGTACATAGGTACGTTTATACATATATTTTTGTTCTAGAAGAACTAGTTGAACCCTAAAATATAAAAATATATACAAAAATCCGATACACCATTTCTGTCATAATCAGCATACTTTCCCCTTTAATATAACCCCCTTTAATTCTAGCTATAAATATTTCAAAACCAAATTTAAATGGTTTTTAAAAAGATGTAATAATTTAATCAGAAGTATCTTAAGTTTACCTATTATGTAAATATCTATTAAGTATAGCACGATACATTTTAAATACTCTTGCTTTACTATAATATCTAGAAAGTAGAGTTTACGGATATATGACCTTGATTTTTATACGGAGCGAAGTAGTTTGTAAATAAATTATCCATTATGTAGGTAAATATATGTTTTAGATAAATTAATTTACAATGTATATATTATAATTAGTTATATAATTATACATTACGTGTATTTTTATTGTTTACTATTAACAAGAAGAAGGCCTTCTGTTCAGGGAAAAGTGAAACAATGAATAAAAATATGTAGTTGCTTGTCAGAAACGTTGCTGTCACTTCAACTGTCAGACACTCCGGGATAGAATTCGCTCACGTTATATTATTTTCTATACCTTTATATTTATATATATATATGATTATAAAATACTCCTACTTCGGGGTAATGTTACTTCTCCCCTCCTTCCAAGGTAAGCATGTAATGCAAACTTGACTTGTCTGATAGAAGTAAATTTTTATAAATGTTTTTCCAACATTTTTTTTATTCATACAATTACAAATTAACGTTGTGGTAGCTTTTTATAGGATTCTTTAATACAATATATTAATATCAAACAAAACAGTCGAGACCAAAGGCATTACATATTTTATATGATTAACTATCAGAATAATTTAAAAAAGAAAAAAAAATTATTGTTTTCGAATGAAATTATCAATAGTTCACCATAGGAAGTTTAGGGCTTCCTTTGCTTTAGGGCAACTAACTATGTTTAGGGCTTTTACGGTGAGTAGTATAAACAATAAGTGAAAAACGCAAAACTATATTACGATTAGAGTTATAACTCAGAACCTTCAGAATAAAAAAAAAACCCAGTAACACTACCAATCCGCCATTGACAACAATAAACTTTTTGTTTAATAGGTTTTTCATATTATCTTCTACCATATTAAAAACAATGGTTTAAAAAAAATATCATTTTGACACAATCCGAATACGGATTGTGTCAAAATGAAAGGCCAAGACGCTACCACGCTAATGGTGGTAGCGTCTCGGCCTTTCATCCCCGAGGTCCCGGGTTCGAATCCCGGTCAGGCATGGCATTTTTCACACACGCTACAATTCATTCATCTCATCCTCTGATGATATACCTTAATAGTGATTCCAAAGGTAATTACTTTGCTAAAATTTAAATAAAAATGGAGTGTATTTAACTTTTAATTAAAATAATTGTTATTTTTACAATGAATAAAACAATTTTTAAAACTACCCGTAATGAATTATGAGAATACATAAAAATAAGTAATAAAAATTTAGCTTTTTACTAGCAAATATAAATATAATTAAATATCTTAAGGACTTTTGGTTGTTTGATCACCTTTACATAGGTAGAATATTTAAATGAAGGATTAAAACGGTTCAGCATTTAACAGAGCGTATAATTATGTATTTTTAATTTTGTGTTCTTTGAAAACCATGTTACAATCGAAAAGGCTTGATATATTTTAATGTTTATAAATCATTTGTCATCTATCTGAAGAGGTTAAGTTTAATAGATAATTAGTAAAACAAACAGAAATTTCTAAAAAAAAAAAAAAAATCACTAAAATTTGCTAATTCTGTCTTTAAGACATTTTATTAATAAAATGACTCGATATATAATAATACGACAATTACTCGCCGTTAACTATCAGCAGAAACAGAAATACGATGGTTACATTGCTTTATTATGTTAAAGGGTTATTTTTCATACTTATAATTTTTAAAGACTAGGAGTGAAATTATTTTATCACAAATCAAACACGAAAAACTCACCATACTCTATTCTTATTATGGAATGAAATCAGTTTAAACAAAACTTGATAGTTTAAAATGGAATACAAAAAAAAGTGCTTACCTGCTACTTCTAATGTGGCATTACGACTTCGTGCAAAACCGGCCTGATTTCTAGCAACACACCAATATACACCAGCGTCAGATTCTTTACGTCCATTCACGACTCTTAGAAAAAATAACGATCCTGCTGGAAGAAGTACTCTATGAGAACTAGCCGACGGACGAACTAATTCTCCATCTTTGTACCATTCTATTATTGGACTCGGAGAACCTTCTGCTTTACAATTTAACGTTGCTGGGTCGTGTCTTGGTACCATTAAATCAGTTGGATGTTCTGTTATTCTTGGAGCACGGTAACCTGTGAATAGTAAAAAAAACAAGAATAATTAAGAACTACATAATATTATAGTTTTATTGTTTAAGTTTATTGTTGTGTTGATCAGTGAACAAAAAAAATATACGAGAATTTAATCGCATAAATATTTATTTATTATATGAGTATAACCAGCTGAAAGCTTAATCTAGCCTAGTAAAAAAGGCAAAATATAGTCGTTATTTAAAAAAGATCTAAAGTATATTTCTTGAAATTTAAAAATGGCAGAAATTAAAATCAAATTTATTGATTTAAAAGTAGTGTTTCCTGAATAATTACTGAATTTAAACGGTAATCACATATGTATGTACTCTAGTTGTAAAAAAATTATCATTTGCTTTCTATTAGTAATCCGTTCCCGAACCTGTAATAAATTATGTTATATTTCAATTCCTTGGAAACAACAGTTTCCAGTTTCTTGGAAACGACAAAATATTAGGTTCTTTTTAAAAACTATAGATAGGCTGAATATTATCATGAGAATCTCGAAAAGGCTAGTTCTAAAAGCTTGACGTTTTTGATAATTTACAAATGATCATGTGTTAAAAGTAGGTAGAATACACTTTTTACGACAAAGATGGCAAAACGATTTGGATTAATTTTTTTGATTTATAAACATTTTTTTCCAGGTTATTATGGAAAAACTTAAAGAAAAAGAAGGTTCAATGAGATTATGGTTTTCTCTTAGAATAATGATAGCAGTGTATTAGTTTCTGCGGTGTAGAGAGTGAAGGTTAAGTTCTGAGAGTGAGAAGTGAGTCAGTTAAGTTCTAAACTGCTAAGTTCTGAGAGTCAACCCACCGGGTTTTTCTAGTGGTTAACGCGACATCGCAAATCAGCTGATTTCGAAGTCGAGAGTTCTAAGGTTCAAATCCTAGTAAAGATA
>JAAAKQ030104527.1:9927-30723 GCA_010016005.3 Zanna intricata
TATATATATATATATATATATATATATCATTAAGTTTCTATAAATATTTTGTTAGATTCGTTTAGGAAATTAATTATAATATGTAGAATACATCAAAGTAAGTTTAAAAAACTTACAACTTTGTATGTAGTATTACACAATACATACAATTTCGCATAAACATACACATGTTACACATACATGAGAATCGTTCAAGAATTAAAGATACACATTTCTCTGGAGCTAAAACGCTTTATTTAATTAATGTCTTATTTTTTCACTTTTAATCAAAATCTCCAGAAACATTAATACTCTTGTCCATTCTCTGGATCAGCTTATTTATGCCTTTTGCAAAGAAACTTTTGTCTTGTTATCGGAGCCATCAAGATCTTTTCATTTGAGTTCGTCATTGCCGTTAAACTTCTTACCACGTAGCACCTGGTTGAGTGAATGGACCAAACAAGTGGAAATTCGATAACACCAAATCAAGATTGTATGTGGAGGGGGTAAGTTTGTACTTCCTGAAGCTGTATGTCGATGGTTTCTCGAGTTATCTGAGCTATGAGAATCGGGCGTTATCGTGAAGCAAAATGATGCCTTTGCGCTGAGATCTAGGGCGTATTTTCAACATTGCTGGCTTAACTTTGCTGATAAGTCACAGCATTCCGCACAGTTTATTGGTTGCTGATCTAGAAAATCTACAAAAACCGGACTTTTTGCATTTCAAAAGATTATCATCATGAAGTGTAATATTGTTTTTTAAAATGATTAATACTTGCGTAAATCTTATTTCAAAACTTGAAATGAAATCCGGACGAAATCTTTCGCTAACCGTTAACTCGATTACAAAGCCGTTTTCGGACAAATCTTTGTATGAACCTTTTTCCTTATTTCAAGCTGTGGAATCAGTTCCGAAATTATTTCCCTTTCCTCCAGAACCACACTGAATAGTGTAAATAAGCATATAAACAGTAATTATTTAGAATAAAAAAAACAGTTAATTTAAAAGAAAAATAAAAAAACAGCGATTGCCTTTTTACTCTAAATTTAGTTCTTTTGCAGAGATTTCTGCTTCGTAAGAACGTATGGATGTTCAGATTAAAAATAAAATTAAAAGAAATTTAAAATGGAGAGAGGTATGTTATATTACTGGCTGATATGGTAAATATCGTCTCTAAATTCTAAATTTCTAAAAATATATTTTAATGTAAAATTTCACCAATTGTTTCTAAATCAATCGATCTTATCACTAATGGAAAAAATATCTATACTGAGTTATATCAATTCTTAAAAAGTTACTCTGGTGTAACTCGCAGCTCTCAAAAAGCGAACTTTTGAGGATAATATCCTCCTACCTTTTCTTTTCATCGATTGCCCAAGTTTTGCTTCTATAAATTACTGAATATAATTTAATAATACTGGAATAACTTTAAAATAAAAATAATATCAAATTGTTAGAACGGTTTATTATACAGATGTTATTTATTAATACAAAACTGTCACTCTCAAAATGTAAAATAAACAAAGATCAAATGTTACTTTGTATAACAAAACAAATAAGTATTGCACACAAATCGAAGACGCAAAATGTATATGAAGTAATACAAATCATTGTCAAAAAGCTGTTTTCTCAGGTGCAGTTTGTTACGATTATGAATCAAATAGCACTCAGTATATTCACTATGTATATTATCTAAATATGTTATATATAAATGAAGTCGATGAAACTAAAATAGTATAGCGACCAAACGGTATTCCTTAAACTTATTTCAAATTAGGTATTCATAAAACACGACCTCGGTAATTTATCACGATCAAGTCACACATCTTTATTAAATTAAAACTAAAATTCTGGATATAAAATAATATTAAGCACAGACATTCGAACGGTAAAATATTATATATACATTTAGTTTTTTTCCTTTTGTATAATCTGAAAGCAAACTGAAAAAAATCGCATGGACTTAATAAATTCATGTTCGACGCGTCACTTTTCTTAAAATTAACTTTTGCTTGCAGAAAAAGTTATGACAGTCGCTACTAAACTTTTAACTCCACACTAATTTCTTTGTACATGATAATTCTTATTATTTGAAAAATTAGATAAAAGCAGAGAAACGTATTTTAAATTAACTTTTCAACAATTATTTATATCTATCATCGGCGTTTATATAATATTTTGCGGTTGAAATTAGATATATAAAAGCAATTCTTATAACGAAATCTACTTAAAATACGTAATAAATATCCGTAACGGTAATTAGCCACTTTAATGAGGTTAAAAAATACTGTTATTTAACAAAATAAAACATGAAGATTATTATTAGTTTTATGCAAGACAACAAAAATATAATTAATAAAATATTTAAAGAAACAAGACAATAATAATTACATTTGAATAATAACAGAATCATGCTGGATAACAATATTTAACCGCAATTAATTACACATTTCTTTGTTTTATCTTCCTTGTACGAATTAGGAAGTATTTTGTTCGCGAAAAATTTCGGTTTTCAGATTTCAACGGAAATATCCATTTTGACCATCCTTGTATCCATTTTGACCAGTTTCGGCGTGACGTCTGTAAATACGCACGTACGTATATCGCATAACTCAAAAACGATTGGCCGTAGAATGTGAGATTTTGGGTTTAGAACAGTTGTAACATCTAGTTGTGCACTTCTCCTTTTGGTTGCAATCGACTGAAACCAAAAGCATCCAAAAAGCCAAAATCCCCAAAAAATTTGGATTTTATACTTTAGCTTAACTACAGTAATGAAAAATGAGAGCTTTTCAACGATATATCATAAGAGGTACTTATTTTCAATAGTTCCAGAGTTATATTCAAATAAAAGTTTAATTAATAAATATTTGGATCTTACAAGGAAAGGCATATCGGACTTCACTTCATCTCTTTTAGTGGAATAAAATTTTATGTACTTTTAAAAATTTTTATATGTAATTTATTACGCATTATTACATATGTATATATGTAACAGATATGGTGAAACAAATGATTATTTAATATTAATTGAAAATTGTAATTTATAATCGTATTATTTTTGGATTTTCTAGTTTAATTTCTGTTTAATTTTATTTAATTATTCTGGAATTTCTGTTTATTTTATTAACACTAAAGTTAACTACGAGTGACTGAAAAACAGACCCTCATAAGAACAACATATACACTGAGGCATACATACCCGATGTTTAATAGATTGCAAAAAATTCTTATCTACAAAAGATAAGAATAAAAGCAGTTAAAAATAACATCAAAATTTTCATCGCTTGACATTTTGAAATGCATTTGACAATTCAACAACGGTTAGTCAAATGGAATTGTCGATTAAGCGAATTTATGTTGCATGAATTAAAAAATATATTTGAAAACAAGTGTTTTTTGTCGAGTATTATCTTGCAATTGCATTGCTGTAATACAGTTGTCGTTCAGTGAATAAGCGATCTGATTCTTCAGTTCGATCAAAGGTTTTGGTATGCATGATCATCAATGAAGTATAAAATTTAGTTTTTACAAAATATTTGGTAATGTTAATTTAATGAGGTTATAAGAAAAATCATCTTCAATCTTTATTTGATGAAGAATTGAATAGTACACACCAACTTCGTCATCCTTTAGATTTAATTATATACATCCCTAATTTATCAAAGTTACTCTTGAATAAAATCCAAGTGTTCTTTTATGTAGCTATATAAAACAATCTCTCTCTCTCTCTTTATATATATATATATATACACAGCTTCTTTTCATTTCTAAAGAAACTTAAAAACCAACTAATAGAAAAAAATAATACTAAATCGCAAATATATCATGCAAAATAGCAGTAGTTGATAAAAGAACCAGAACAGCCTCAAAAGCCATTTTCCCCCACATAAATATCTTATATTTAGCAAGTATAATTATTTTCTGTAATAGTGATACGAATAATAAGCTCGTGACATAAATCGACGCCAAAAGTACTATGTTTTTCTTTTGTTTTCTCTGCAGTATAAGATGAGATTCTACAACTTCATTAAAATAAAACATCATGCATGTTTTGTGTAAAATACAATAAAGGATGTAAGAAACTTTGTAAAAGTATAAAGTAATTTATATATAGATTTATTCATTTTAAGAAATATCTTTTGGATTTTTAAATAAATTTCCTTCAGAAAACTTGTTATTACAGAATAAATATATAAAAAATAATATACCTACAAAACGTAATAAATGCCGCTCTTAAACTCACCTGAAACAAAATAAAATAATATTGTTAATTTCCGAATAATTATATTGAAAATCAATATTACATGCGGATCAAGTAAAAAAATTCAGAAAAATACTGAACACAGACTTCTGATATAAAATGTTACAAACTTTTAATTTGGGTTAAAAATATGCAATGAATAGGTTTTAAGAAGAATTGAGAAGAGAGAATTTGATGCAAAATCTTATAAAAAAAATTAGATTGGTGGTCAAATCTAAATTATGTATATTTAATGGATTCAACTGAAATAAAAGTACAGATTACAATAAATAAAACAGCTAATTGAAAATGTAGCATATAAGTATATAAATATTAATGCAGAATACAAAGTAATAGAAAAACGCACCAAAGAGTAAAAGTTTTGGTAATAAAAAAACCAATTATGTTAAATTAGCCCCAAAAGTCTTTAATGTGTCCATACAAAATGATGAAATTGATGTAATTAAGAACGGTTCTCTATAAATCAAAATTTGCCAGAAGCTTTCTTTATCGTGATCCAACAATTCTCAAAATAATTACAATTATAAAATACCAGATTAAAACTAGGATTTAAATTAAAGATTGAGAACAAGTTTTCAGTTGTCCGTTAAAAAAAAAAATTAAAATAATTAATAAGAACAATTATAATTTTTTCTTTATTTTTCTACCTATAAATAATATTCATAGATAATGAAATACATTTAAAAATTTCTTTAACCTCGTTTTTAAGACAACCAAAACAACTAGAATGACAAAATTAACGGAATGCCTCTCATTATAAATGATCTAAAATTCAAGATTTGTATAAAACTTCCTTAAAACCTGTTTGGATATTGAACGTTACATTTACTGTCGTTCAAACTATCTGTCGTATTTAAAATACAACTTTTCAAATCGAAGTATTAAAGAAACTTAATGTACTCTTCCACAGGTACATTGTCAGAACTTTTTCTTTATTAAGGTATCCACAAAAAAAATGGTAAGTAATAATAATAATAATGATTAAAATATTTACAATAAAAATAATCAACATAAAAATTATAAAAAAACAATTAATGTAAATTAGAATTCATATAAAGTCAATTCATAAAATTTACACGGTGGATTTCACATATTACAGTACTGAATTCTAAATTTTCAAGTAGTACATTCGAAATTTTTAAACGTTTCGTGCTTCAAAATTAACAATTTGAAATTGTAAAATTGAGATGTTTTGTAATCTAACATTATTAAGTTTTACTTACTTTTCTTCATAAATGTAACGTTATTAATCCTCTTTTTTAACTGCAAAACAACAGCTGCAACGATGAGTGTATGAAAAGTAATGAACAGTCCCTTATAACTCGTAAATCAAAAGAGGTAATAAAAAATAAAAAAAACTACTGCGGCATAAAGGTACATTTTATTTGCTACAAAAACATACACGAATTTTACCACGCAGTCAACACTTATAGCTACATATCTCACAACGGTGATTCAGTTTTGTCATTCCGTCAATGAAGAATGATGGTAGTTGTTCCTTGATTTATAACTTTATTGCCAACATCATTGTTACGCTTAATATCCCTCATTAATTGCGAAAAGAAGTGAAAATCGTCGGGCGCAAAAACTGGTAAATATAGAAGGTATGGAATTGATTCAAATTTCTACTTTACAAGAACCTAAATGGTTGCACGCGAAGTTTGTGTAGATAAGCATTATCATGCTGCGGAATTATTAGCTCTTCGGATTGTCGAACACGATACCCATCTCTCTTAAGATGTTTTAACGACTTTATGAATTATTTTATCCACCAACCTTTGGTAAGTTTGTATCTAATCAGTACACAAATCGATCGACCAGCGAGGTTAATCCCTATTATTCGCTTTATCACTTTCTGATGCACAAAATTTTATTGCCTTTATTCCTTCTAACTGTAGTACTTTGATCACAATTTCATTATATGACATTTAGAAGACAATGAATGCCACTATACGTTTCACTTTTTCCTCCGTTAAAATGTCAATCACTCCACGTTGTTTTAGACACGTTGACATAGTAGTGCGTCCATACAGTCAAGTAGAACTCCATAATACTGGCGACTGACATAAAACACGAAGTAGTACGCAACCGAGTTTTTGACTGCTAGTAATAGAAAATTGAAACTATAACATGGTAGTAAATGTCGCTGTGTGGGACATTTTTTATTCTCATTACGTTCGTTCCAGTGAACATTAAGTTTCAGCTAATCAAGTAATAACAAAATGTACGTAGGGGAAATTCCTATTTTACGGAAGGATAGGGACATTTCTATTCTTCGGTTTCGAATTGTATTTTTTTTTTGCGATGTTGGGTTTAACTGCATTTGCGGATATTTTATAAATAATTTCCTGTAGCGACAGTTATAACAAGTGCTAAGAATTATTGAAATATCGTACTAATTTAGTCGTATGTCTCATTCATGTCCGACTCTGGATATGTGGGGCTGCCTTCTACGGTAATTAATTAATTCAATATTACGCTCAGATTTACGTATCTCATGTTAACGAACGATTGCCGTACATATTGCGTTTTAAAAATAAACTAAACCGCAATCTCAACTAATTATATTACTGAACTACAGATTGATCACAGACCATACAACTGAACCAGTACGAAGACTAGACGACGCTGAAGAGCAGATATCGTAAGGAACGTCAATTAAAATATACTTTACACAGATTAATTTTTCTCATGATTAGTAGCGACAGGTCTATACAATACCTTTTATAATCGTTTTTAGATGTTAATTATTAAATTAACTTGTTACTTCCTTGTACGAAGTAAAGAAGTATTGTGATCGTGAAAACTTTCGGTTTTCAGATTTCAAAGGAAACATCCATTTTGACCATCCTGAATCCATTTTTACTAGTTTCAGCGTGACGTCTGTACGTATGTATGAATCTCGCATAACTCAAAAACAATTAGTGTAGGATGTTGAAATTTTGGATTTAGGACTGTTATAACATCTAGTTGTGCAATCGATTGGATCACAATTGCCCAAAAATCAAAAAAATGTGATTTTTTAACTTTTTATTAACAGTAGTAATAAGCCCTCATTGAGAGCTTTTCAACGATATATCATAAGTGATACTTATTTTTATTGGTTCCAGAGTTATAGTCAAATAAAATTTTAATTAATGCAATATCTTACAATCTTACAAGAGGAAAGCACATAGGTTCGAATCAGACTTCATCTCGTATTTTTATTTTTTAACTTTTTTTCTTTAATTTAAATATATTAATTTATTAATAATTATCAACCCGTGATTGTAAAAAATTTCAATACATATTAATTAAAAAATAACAATAAAAAAAAAAAAAAAATGAAAAAATCAAAAGTTATTAGTGAAATAACATTTTTTGAACTTTTAAAAATGTGTATATGTAATTTAATAGTAATTATTACATATGAGTATGTAACATCTAACAATTTAAATACATGTAATAATTTAACATTAATTGAAAATTATAGGTTAACTTTTTTTCAATTTATCGTCTGGAACCATCGTAAGCTATTACTTCAGAGGATGAATGAGTATGATATGCATAAATGTGAATGAAACGTAATCTTGTACAATCTCAGGTCGACCATTTCTGAGATGTGTGTGTGGTTAATTGAAACCCAACCACCAAAGAACACCGGTATTCGCGATCTACTACTCAAATTCGTATAAAAGTAACTACCTTTACTAGGATTGAACCTTAGATCTCTCGACTTCAAAATCAGCTAATTTGTGATGACGAGTGAACTATTAAACATGGTGGGCTGAAAATTATAATTTAGAATTTTATTATTTTTTTATTTTCGAACAAGGAAGTCATGTAGTGTTCACATCAGATTTTTTTCACTACCGATTACGTTTTAGTTTCAAGAAATTCTAATGATTCAATTTAATTTAATTTTCAATTCTCCCTGCATTATTTTAATTACTGATATTCATATTTTTTTAAAAATATTTTTGTAGTCTAATTAATTTTAAATGGTTAAACTCGTCATCGCAAAATGAACTGATTTTCGAAGTCGAAAGTTCTAAGGTTTGAGTCCATGTAAACGCAGCTGCTCTTATATAGATTACAATACTAGACTGTGTTCTTTGGTGGTTGAGAGTTTCACGTAACCACATCGGGAAGGCTATGGCAAACCACCTGAAGAATCTGCCGGGAAAATTTTAATGGCAAAAACATCAACGCCTATGGAATCACCAAGGGTTGAAGAACTTTTTTTTATCCCCCGGGAACCACCCTTAGTTGGTTTTGGTTCAGGAGAGGAGATGCATGACAAGTTTTGTGGTGTATGAAAATTCCATGCCCTACCGGGATTCGAACCCGGGACCTCCGGATGAAATGCTGAGACGCTATCACTCGCGCCACGGGAGGCCGGCAAATGAAGCAATTAATTAACTTTTATTCATTACTCCTAATTACTATTCTGAATCCTTACAACAAATAAAATTTACATTACAAACATAAATATCACAAACACAAACAGAAACGTCCGGACATTTTAATAACCGATCGAAAGGGATTTTATTTGTAAATCCCACAAATTTCCTGAAATATACAACCGATCCAAATTTTCATTTTTATACAAAATTCATTTCAGTTGAAATGAATTGGATTGAATTTTTCACTTTCATTTTTTCATTTTTTTACAACCGATCCAAATTTATGTATTTACCTTAAAAAGAGAAAGTATAAAATAAATATCTGAATAGTTTACAATACATTTAAAACAAATGACACTTAGTATATTAATGAGTAAACAATCGGAGCTGCACCAAGAAGTTAATAAAAGAAAGTGAAACCACTTACCGTTTAATGTAGACCTACATATCACATAAAATTAATAATAATATGCGTGAAAACGTAGCAACTATACACTAATTCAAAAGATAACAAACAAGCAAACAAGATTACGAATAAGTGAGCACTAAGCTAAAATTTATATAGTATACAACCAAGTGCGTGTTAAAACAGTCTGAAGTTAACCTGTGCCAAGGCACAATATATAGAAGTAGGTATAACGATCCTGCTACGCAAAATAGTCGACTATAATGAATGCAATGTCACGGCATTCATCCTATTTTATTATAATTATTACATTTTTTTTTTTTTTTCAATTTTAACTTATAAATTGTAGTATAAGTAACACGACCGTCACTTCCGGTAAGTAATTTAGCATTAAATTCATGCAACAAACACTGACATTAAAGAGATATCGTGTGATCATACATAAATGAGTAGCGGTAGAATAAAAACAAAAAATCACATGTAATAATAATAATAATAATGTAACTAAGTTTATACGACTGTTTATTTAATCAAATTACATTATAATAATACAAAGTCATAAACTAAACATTTTATTGAATGAACAGAGCAAAAACAATTTTTTTTTGTAATGATTTGTTTATTAATAATAAATATTGCGCTAAAAAAAAATTACTTTTTAAAATGCATTATTTACAATTTCAAATGCTAATAATTCAGCCAATCGGTATTCATTATCTTTCAAGTAGTAATCATAACTGTTATGTCATTGTTTACATTAATGATTAATAGTCCATTGAACTAATGCGATCGGTTGAATAAACAGTAGGTAATCTCCATTGGGAGTTTGGTTGAACGGTTTATAATTCCCTTGGAATATCCACGAGCCACAAAATTCTTGAGATGGGAGAGAGTTTTCTTTAACAAAGCATAGCCCTATCGCATAAGAGGTTCAGCATCCAGAGAAATATCGACTTGTTGCATACACTTAAGTATATGCACGGGAACTGTTAATTACCGTAATCTTCCGAAAGAGGATTCATAAATATCAGAAAATTGAATTGACAGTCGGCTTAGAATTATATATAACCATTTTTAAATAAAATTATTGTTAGAATAGATTTGAAAATCTATAAAGATTTTATATTTTTTACCTAAAATAAAATTGTCGAACGAAATCCTTTTACGGGAAACGGCAGTACAAACTAATTAATATGTAAAATTATTTACAGACATGGGAAATTTAATAAACAAACTAGTTATGTAATAATTCCATCGAAAGAATCATACAGATATGAAGGACATTTTTAGAAAGGATAACATTTCAATAAATTTGATCTGTAAGATTTTTTCCGTTCCTAGAAGACCCAGAATACATAACTGAAATAAATTAAAACAAGTACATTTACACTACAACAATGAATGATTTTTTTCGCAGTAGTGTTTTTATAAACCGGCTGTATTTATAAACGGGCATCAGTTCACAGGATTATCTTAGCAGAAACAATAATTTTTTTGAGTTTTATTAATAATTCTATTCTCAAAATGTATCAATGTATCATGGAGTAAAGATGAATAAGTTTGGTAATAAACTAAAATATATATATATATATATAAAACAACTTCATTACTCATTAAAGTAAAGTAAATATTATTAATTGATATACGTACAACTGAGGAAGCACAGCACTTTAATTATACTTTCAACAGAAATTTGAAAAGCGAAAGTTTTCCCGATCACAATACTTCTTTTACTTCGTACAAGGAAGTAACAAGAAATTCTTTATTATGATATATTTGTTATGCTGTTGTAGAGCATCAAGTGCGGATTTAGAATTTACGCATAATAATTTTATATAAAACTTTTCAAAGTTACACGTTTTAAAAAAAATAACTCATTATGTTATAATGAGTAAAGCTTATCTAAGATTAATTTCACATTAATCACAGGATTTATCGCAAATTTAAAAATTTGAAAAAAGTTGAAAAATGTGATACAATAAGATATATATAAAACTTCTTTTTTTTTTTTTTGAAATAAATTAATATTATATATTCATTTTTTGGCTTATACTATACATTCTTATAGCTAAACAGTTGAGTGGTTTGTAGAAGTGGGCGGGAAGCGGTCACTGACCCCTTAATTTCTAATTAAAATTGCCACAAAATAAGCCAAATTTCTATTATAGTGGTGCATTTTTAAATTAATGTATTTTCACATATTTAATTAATTTTTATAAGGTGCGTCAGGCTTTTGGAAACCACTCCACCTCCTCACCAACCCTTAATGAAGAAATATGTCAAATACTTAATGTTTACATACTTAAATATTTATTCCACGTATCAATGTTTCTTTGGACGGCTTATACTCTATTTCACGCTTTTACTTCTGTGTTCTCTCTATAGGGTTCATCTCGGTGTAACATCCAGCAATACTCTGCCATTATCGTAGTAGTCTATTTTCTTTGATACCTCCTTTCCATTTCTATCATGTCCCATGATGAAATCTTTCACCCATTTCTTCGTAAACGGCATCCAGATTTTCAGGAAAATACTCCACATGTGAATGCAAGAAGTGGACATTCAAGCTTATGGAAGAGCCTAAATATTTGTACCTCAGCATGTTCTCAACGATTAATTTGAATTTCGGATCCTTCTTATTGGATAGAAACTTGGTTAATACGTCTTTAAAGGGTCCCCAAGTTTCTTTTCCTGCAACTTAAATTTGTTTCTGAAAATTACCATCTTTAAGAAATTTTCTAATGAGAGGACCAGTAAAGACATCCTCTTTTAATTTGGCGGTTGATAAGGCTGGAAATTTGTCACAGATATATTTAAAACATTTTATCTTCTTTTGGTAAGGCTTTGATAAACTGCTTCATCAAGCCTAACTTGATATGCAAAGGTGGAAGGAGAACTCTATTCGAATCTATGAGAGCTTTTCTGACCACATTATTGGTTCCAGGTTCTAAAGAAGCTCTTTTTGGTCAATCTTTCCTTATCCAATGATTTTCTCTGTTTCTGTTATCCCAGACACACAAAAAACAAGGAAATTTTGTGTACCCTCCTTGCTGTTCTAAGATCGATATTATTTTCAGATCGCCGCAGGTAATCCATTTATGATTGTCGTATTTTATTTTATCGAGAACGAATCCCAGATTATCGTAACCCTTTGTTAAATGGACAGCTTGTTCGACGGGTATTTACGAATACGTATTCCCACTCTGAAGGACAAATTTGAGGTTCTTTTGGACGAATCTATGAACAGTTTCCAATCGGTAGTTTCGTACGGAATGCTACATTGAATCAAAGGTCCATGAACATCATTGCAGAAGATGAATTCTCCTTCTTCCGAAAAATATGGAAGAAAATCCTTTTCTATGTAACTGAACCAGGAAAATGAAGTGCCAGCTGCTAGCGGGTACTTCTCTTTCAGCATAGAACCAAACAATTCCGAATTTTCTGTAGTCAGATGTAAGTCTCGAACCAAATCATGTGAATAAAGGTCTCGTGCACAGCAATCTCCGGGTTCATACTGTTCGATGTAATCTTCATTTATATTACTAGTGGAACCGTCTATTTCAGGTAAATTTTCTGTAGGAATTGGCACTGACACGTCTGGACCATGTGGAACCGGGCGTAAAGCGGATGGCATATTTGGATAAAAGTTCCTCAAATTGAAACCGAATTGACCACCGTCTAAGTCCTTCAACACATGCATATCAAACGTAGTGGGGTTGCCCAAATTTTGTCTTGATCTTCTATTTTCACGCCAAAATACGTAAGGTATAATTTTCGAACGAGACTTGCTATATTTTTTTTTTTTTTGCTTTCCACCACTAACTCACCAAAAATGTAACAAAAAGAATCCGAAGAATTTTTTCAGTCTCTTGAAGCCATTTTGAAAACAGAAAGTTTGCTTTATGACCTGAAAATATATTTTCCTCCTACAAAGACGTATTTGATCACGGAGGACGGAAAAACTCGAATTACGCACGGTTATAGTTGAAACAGCACTGATATTTCCATGGTGGCGCGGCTGCCAATAAATGTGTTACATCTTAAGTTTTGTCACAACTTATCGGCCAAGCTCTCCCACCGACTCGTCATCTTCAAATCTCCGCCCCCGACAATCTGTTTGAACTCAACTGTTTAGCTATAAGAATGCATACTATAATCCAAAAAAGTAAAGTATGATATTAATTTATTAAAAAAAAATTGTCTATTTTATAGTACCATGTTTTAGCAATTTTTCAACTTTTTACAAATTTTGAAATTCACGATTTGAAAAAATCCTGCAGTGATGGGAAAAAATTAATGTAATTTTCGAATCTAGCGCTAAAAAGTACACAGAAATCGATTATCAAAAGTTAAAAAACATTCCACAACCCAAATAAATACTGCAAGCTTGTGTAATTAGTACGTATGTTTTCAACGACGTTAGTGTCTTAGATTCGTGCCTTACTTATATTTGAATGTGGTGTGTTCGTAACAGAGATTCAATCATCAGAGAATATAGTACAGTTTGGTTCGACTTAAATCCTATATTTATTTTGTTGATGAATGAAGTTCAATAATTAGACATACGAAATATTTCATTGCATAAAGGTTTTTGTTAACATACATCAATCCGCAATATACCAATATCCGGTCTGTTTTTTATTATTATATACATTTTATTATTCAGCTAATCAAAACAAATTTACAATTTTTTTTTTAGCTTTTAATTTGATTTGATATTTTACGGTAATTATTTCCGACTGAAATTGCTATTTTTGAAAACATCAATAACCAAAAACGTGTAGCCTTAAATGTAAAAATAAAAGTATAGTCCAGTTTTTACGAGGTCAATAAAAAAAATCTATTATGAGGCAGTTATCAAAATATATTTTTTAGAATTTTTTAACTGTTGCAATCAAGAAAAAAACGCGATGCCTGTTTCAATCAGGCATCGCGTCAAGTGAAAATAGTATCAAAAGTATTTGATAAATTTTTGAGACTGATAAGATGACAAATCTTGAAAAAAAGAAGGCTGGAATAAAGATGGCAACTAATCTTTACAGGCTTAGATATATCACAGATGAAGGATAATTTGTTAACGTAATAACAGCAATGTTCTATGGAATACATAACTTTCCAACAATTATAAAATATTATTCGAACACGGCACATCATCGGATTCCACGTTGAATAATATCTATGCACGTACGATTTATAACGCTGTATTTATAAACCAGTAACAATACAGTAATACAATAAGCATTAATGTGTCACACATGGCATGAATCAACTATATGACATTATAGATGACGAATGGTCGGGCTACTTACGGTCACTGCACGCAAATGCTTGAGGTTTCAATAACCAAGAAATTAGCATAATACTACACTGTGGTTATGTACACACACTGTGGTCATATTACTATACTGTGGTTTATGGTACTGAAACATTAAAATATATTACTGTAAATATAAACTACAAATCAGCAGTATTTCATAACTAAAAAACTTTAATAAAAGTATCCGGCAATAAAACTTTGAAATATTTGGGACATACAAAATTTAAGAGATTAATCATTTTAAATAAAAGCGAATTATTACTACTTTGCTGGCTTCTGTTAATTTTTCTGATTTCGGGTTTTAATTTTAAGAGTTTAAATGTCAGTATAATCGCATTTATTATTTGAAGTTAATAAAAAAGAAACATAAAAAAATAAAATTTTTTAATTATCCTGCGCTTTTATGAACCCTTAATTTTTTAGTTACACGTAGAATTTTAAACAAAATAATTTGTGTGAAGGTTTTACAAAAAATGCATTTACACATTATATGTATAATGTGTACATTCATGAGTATTAAAAATTCCAATTTTTTTTTTTTTTGTCGATGAGTTGCGAAGGAATGCATTTACGCACGCCACCATGGAGTCTTTATGGGGTGTGTCGAGCTCTGAACCGGGGATACTAACTGTCCCAAGTTAGCCCACCTAGCGAACTATACCGCCTTGCCAAGCGGCTAAGCAGTGTAACCTGCTCCCTTCCGACTAAACCTCCCTCACCGTTCTCCTCCACCCCGAGACCAGATCCACAATTAAGCATTACACAGCCTCGGGAAGGTGCCTTTGGGTTCAGAGGATCTAGAGTCCCCGTGCATCATCATCGCCCCCATCCGAGCAAGCTTGGACAAGTGTCAACTCTATCCGTCACCCTATTCCCCTCCAGTCTGATTCTCCACCACACGATTGTGGACTTTGTCTATGCTCCATCTTCTTCGCTCTTCAATTCTACAACAGTCAAAAATTCCAAGCTAGGCTTGGCATGTCAGAAAATTTTTTTTTTTTTTAAATAACAAGAAACATTAAACCGTAACATAAAAAATTAAGATTAAATCCATCTGAAATAAAGAATACTAAATATTATTTTAAACGATTGTTTTTCTAGTTTTCTTTTTTCAATCTGTATGGTAAAATATGGTTTTTTTTTTTTTTTTTATTACAAAGAACCTTTTCAATCAATAATCTTTGAATGATGCCTAATTATGCATGTTGAATATAAGGGAATGTAGCTGTTGGGAAATTTTTCAACGATCTTACATTATAAAAACACAAAGGTTATACAAATATTTTAAATAAACAAATATCCAACGCAGATTGAAAAGAAACAAAAAAAAAACGGGAAAGTAAATTACTAATAATAATATAATTATTAAATAAATTGCTTTTAACAGTTTAACAAAACTTTAGATTAAATAGATTTTTTGATTTTTTTTTTCGTGATTAAGTAGTGAATTAAGATATAAAAACAACAAAAGCAGTTAAATACTTTTCGTATCATTTATTGCAACTGATGATAAAAATCTAGACTTTATTTTTACTTAACAATAATAATAGCAATACGTTTTATCTTCAATAAAACCAGAATAATTTAACAAAAGAATTAAACAAAAAAAATTGTTCTGTATACATACAGAGAAGTGTAATAATACTACTACATATGTAATGTAATTTCATATATGTATATAGATACATACACATATACATAGAAGTGTAAAATAAGAATAAAGATTAATAACACACCTTAGTTAAAAATCTAATAAAAAATTGCCATAGAAAGTAAAATATAATTCATATTTACAGAATAAACGATAAAATCGTTTATAAAAAAGAAAAATAATTAGTAATTATTTATTTATTATAAAATTTATTTATGTATTATTATCATTATTTATAAATTTGTAAACATTTATGAATTACGAAGGTTTATGGAAAACATCGACGGAATCACCTGTGATGAAATAGTGGCGTTTTGTCTTCAATCTGAATAGCTATGGGTTAAAATTCTATTCCTATTGAAGCTACAAAATTCATTAAACATCAATCATATAAATAAAAACTGCATAAATAAACCTACACCATGTATTATTGTTTATACGTATTTTTCCGGAACAATCACTGAAACTAAGCTACTGGAAGAGGAAAAACCTTAATGAAATTAAAAATTCCCAGCTTTTTCAGCTCATCTGAACTAGTTAAATAACAAAAATTAAAACATTTCTATATTGAAACCATTCTTTATAAACATTCCTCAACTTACGGAGCAGTAAAATATCCTTAGAGTTCGGAAGTATCTTCCACCATTATAAATCATCCAAAAATTGAATGTGATGATATTTAAATATACTACGTTACAGTTCGTTAAGGAATTCAGTGTTATTTATTATATGAAACTAAAGTTACGAAGAGATTTTTCATTTATCACACGCTAGTGAAAGGGAGTGTCAAATTAATAGTGTCTTTCGATTTCAAGTTAATAAATTTCCTGACAGGTTTAATACTCGTAGTTTGCAGCCAGAAATATTGGACCAACACTGGTTCGCTTCTCTACCAAGGCCAAATCTTTCTCATAAAAAAGAAAGGTACGTGAGGTTGTTTCTTTCTTTGTCGTATGGGCGCACATTTTTATTTTAGCATCGATTGGCGCAGAACAGACGGTGCTTCGCCGGGCACGCACGCAAGCGACTCTCTCCCGCTAGAAACAATCTGTTGTCAATTAATTTATAGATTATTTAATTTAATTTCTAAGCATAGATTGTTTTTATTTACTTTTTATTGTTTATTAACTGAAGAAAGGAGTTATTGATTAATATTTAGAATTAAAAAAAAAGGATCCTTATTTAGCGGGAGAGAATAGTGGCGCGTATTCGGCCGGCGCATCACTTCGTCCGTTCTGCGCCAATAGCAGCAAGTGGACTGGCAACTGACACGACCTCGCTGGCCTCCGTGGCGGAGTGGTAGCGTTTCGGTCTTTCATCCGGAGGTCCCGGGTTCGAATCCCGGTCAAGCATGCCATTTTTCACACACACTACAATTCATTAATTTCATCCTCTGAAAATATTCTTAACTGTGGTTCCGGAGGTTAAAAAAAAACCTAACACGACCTCACGTAAACACACACAAGACTAAAACGAAGAAACGTTGCTGGCGTCCCCAAGCCAATTCCCTGTTATCAATTTGGCTAGCATTAACCATTATATTTCAACTAAAAAGTAAGTATTAAATTCTATACCTACTCACTCCTTAAGCCTATTTTAAATTAAAAAAAAAAAAAACACCAAAATGTTAGGAAAAATATTCTCCTCTACACACTAATATTTTTCTTAAAATATTTCTATAAATACGTAATATTCTCACAAACATGAAGATACGAATGAATCGGTTCCAGGAGGCAGCGTTCCTGGCTAGATGATCGGGCAAGCGAAGCAAGCCCCGATCGGCTATTTTTAATAATAAAACAAAAAATGAAATAGAAAAAATCTGCTAATCATAATTTAACTTTAATGTTAACGTAAAACATTGAATTATGTAGCCCTCCGTTTCCCCCTCTATGTTTCTATGAGTTACTATGAATTACAACCGTGAAGGTATCAACCCCTAATACACAATATTAAAAAAAAAAAATTATATTTTAAGATCAGACAGTTTCAGTTAAAATATAACAATACAATGCATGGAAATTATAAATGGTCCAGACATGGATTTAGCGAATTATATTCAACAAAAGCAATTCATCAGATCAGAGTTAAAAAGAATAGACTACTTCAGATTACCTAAAACCGAAAAATTTTTTTAGAAAATTTTAAAGTAACCAAAAATCGATATTTTATTCAGAATTTCGGCTTACAGGTATTTCTCCACATTTATTTCAAATGTATTCTTTTCAACGGTGAGAAAATTGAGACTTCTGAATCAAAAATATCAAACCAATCATTAAATAACTGAAAAATTTTCAATGTTATCTTCTCATAATTTTAAAAATTCGTTTTCGCAACAAAATTGAAGTGCTGTAATTTGAAAATATATTTGAAAATTTTTCCTAATGTGTGATTGATAGCTATTAAATTACTGAACAATAAACAACATTCCCCAAGGCCCAGTACAGCACAGGCCAACCATTCCTGAGACGTGTGTTTAACTGAACCCCAACCATCAAAGTACACCGGCAGCCACTGTCCAGTATTCAAATCCGTATAAAAGCAACTACATTTTACTAGTATTTCAACTTCAGAGCCTTCATTTTCGAAAATCAGTTATTAAAAAACTTGTTTGTGACGACGAGTCAACCACTAGACTATCCCAGAAGGCTAAACACATTAGGAGGAGGAAATAAATTTATATTTAATTTGTTCCTTATATATAAATGTTCCTTTTTTAATTTTAAAACTACTTTTAATTTAAACTTTCACTAAGTTTTTTGAGGCAATCAATTTTTGCGCACTATTAATATTTAAGTGATACTTAAATGGTATGTTTAATAGTATAATAATTGTTTTACACTAGTTCGCCAAGCTTAAGATATGCTATTACTTATAACTCAACAAGTGGTAGTTGGGAGTCAGTACAAAGAAAAACGATAGCATTAAAATTTAAAAGATACTAAACATCAATCTATTTACTTCATTGACAGAACAGTAACCGATCAATACTGGTTCACAAATAACTGTAAGCCTAATTGTATTTAGGCATCTGATTTAGTCTTACATTAATTACTGAGATACTGCCGTAACTCTTAGTATGAAAACCCATTTTAAAATCTTAATCGATAGGAAAGTTTTATAATATTACAAAACAACTTTCATAAATACCTAATGTAAAGAATGAGATTGAGATTAATGTAAAGAATGAGGATGAGAAAAAAATATTTTCTGAAAATTGTTTGTAGAGTAATCCAAGAATAAAGACCCAAGTAACAATTTTTTTTTCAAAATTAATATAAGTTTTCAAGCAGAAAAAAATAGAACAAAAGTTTAAAGAATAAATCATCAAATGTCATACATGTTCCTGAATCACCATAAGATTAAACAATAACAGTGGTTTCTTTAAAATTTAATTTACTATTTTTTATCTGTAAATAAACGATGTTATGCATTAAAGAATAAATCGATACCCGGTGTACTCAGTTTTATCTTCCTGGTAGATTAAATTAAAACGCGTTCCCTCTCTTACCATACCAACTAATTCGAACTGAATGAATAAATAAACAGTATATATGCATCCAAGCATTAATTTAACATTAATTGAAAAGATTAATTACATCATTATAAACTACCGGTGTTGTTAATTAAGTCATTATTTATAAATTAAATTACAAACTACACAAACAGCACTGTTATGTTCAGATAACATAGTTAACTACACTGTATTCTACATTTAAAACGTGCAGATCAACTATCTTAATTTCAAAAAAATTTCTCAAAAAGTACAAGAGTACAAAAAAAATTGTTATACGGAGGCTTAAATAAACAGAAAAAAAATTGTTATACGGAGGCTTAAATAAACAGAAAAAAAATTAGTTAACAAAACAAAATTAAAAAAAAAAAACAGATTGTAATGTAAAGAAATGTAAATTGTAGTTGTAACAATAACAAAAGACCAAGATTGTCAATCTTTAATTAAGAACGAGACAAAGACGTTGACAGTTTTCGTAGATTTTAAACTGTCATTCTATACATAAACTGATGGAAAAATTTCAGTGACGTAATCAAAAAGAGAAAATAAGCATATTACGATTTTCTAATAGTAAAACTATTTACTATTTTTTTTTAAGCAGAAACTAAAAAAGAGTACTAGGAGACATACCGAAGTATAAGGATACAATGCTATGACAGAAGAAAATATTGTAAAGTTTAACTTTCGGTTAGTAAAAACGGGGTCGCAAATCATAGTTATTTAAAATGGTAAAATTACAAAACGTACAGTACAGTTCTGGCTGAAAAGTTTATACGAGTAGTTTAATCATATATTTCCTATGTACCACAAAATTTGGGACATTCAAAAAAATGTTACCAAATTTAGGAAAACCTGAGTTTTTTCTTGGGTGGTTTTTTAAATTTTGGAAGAAAATCAAACTGTTGAATCCCAAACTAGTTTAATAACACCTGGTCTCACAAGAGATTGTGAACGAGGTGGATATGTCTTTTACTTTATCTTTTACCTAGAGAGAATTTGAACTAATCCTTTGGTAAGTATGTTTTTCTCAATTTCTTTCCCTTATGCCAATAAAATTTCTTATTGCCTTATGCCAATGGGTTTCCTTATTTTTCCCCACGAGTTCTCTGGATATTGGATAGACGTTCGCTAGAGGATATATACTAAGGATGTAGAGACCTGTACAGCTTTTGCATGTTTTATATTTGTCTGGTTTACCGGGAGCGAATTTGCCCACGGATCCGGGGATTCTGGTTACTACTCAGGGCTGAATACCGTATCTAGGGTTTAGCTACTTATG
>JAAAKQ030104528.1:0-14272 GCA_010016005.3 Zanna intricata
TCACAATATAATAGAGAATCCAAAGAAACTCATAGGACATTTTGTTGAATACAAAAAAAGATATGTTATTTTTACTATAACATATCGTTATGTGTATATATTTTATACACATAACGAAAATACAGTAATAATATTTATATTGAGTAATAATATTATATACAGTAATAATATTTATATGGTCATATTAATGTACAAATTATAAAGTTATCAGATCAAAATTATCAAGTTATCAAATTATCATGATTGGCCAATTTTTGCAGATTTTCATCTGTTTTTGAGGTCGAAGGATGTTCTGACCATTCCTCGTCCTTAACTGACTCAGTTCCACTTTTAAATCGTTCATACCACTTGTAAATAGTCTTCAAAGTTACCACATTATCACCATACACTGATTTTAACATTTCATAAGCTTCTTTGGCACTTTTTTCCAACTTGAAACAAAACTTAATGTAAATGCGTTGTTCAAGTTCCATGTTTCACGACAGACACTGCAAACACGACCTTACTTTAACGGCTATAGAAGCAGACTGACAAGCCGGAATGTGTTCAAACTTAACACTGCCTGTCTCAACACATACTAGTTGAAATAGATGCAGCGTAAGTAATTGCTGCTATAAAAATTCATTTACTGTATTTTTTTTATCACACCTCGTATGTTATTCCCATGCATTTACTTAAAGAAAAATCAGCAAATCCAGATAAAATATCGAGTAGGTTTTAATATAATATGCAAAATAATATTAATGGATTTAAAACGTAATAAAAGGGTACAAAATAATACATGTAAAAAAAAAAGAAAAAAAAATTTAATTACAATAAATATTTTAGAAAATGAATCACAATGCTGTAAACAAGTAAAATATTAATTCACTATATGTGTATTATGATAAGATCTGAACTGAAAAAGATTAAAACATAGTATTATTGGTCCTACATCTTTTAAATAAAGAAATTGAATTACAAATGAGAATAATCCAATTATTAGAATAGAAGAAAAATGTTTCATATTAAAGTAAAAATCATTAAGAATAAAATATATATTTGGTTTTAAAAAAAAATTATTTTTCATTGATTTAACAATAAAAAATACAATTTAATTATAATTAAAATGATATTAATAAAGATTACAGTAGTTAATTATATTTACTTATTTATTTACATACATTGATCATATATATATATAATACATATACAAACATATAAGACATGAAATAATTTCTAAATTTTTGAAAATTGTTACACAATAAGACCTAACAATATAATACAGTAAATAGAAATATTGAAATTAAAAAAAAATGTTAATGAAAAAAAACAATTAGCCCCATTGATCTTCAGCTCTTCCAAATTTATATACCAATGAACCACCAAAAATGAAAAGGTTCTGCAAGAATAAAGCAATTCCAGCTGCCTTTGGTTTATCTAAGAATAAATAACAAAAATAATTATTTTATGAAGTACAATAAAAATTAAAAGTTTGTAATATACAATTTTTGATTAAACATGTTATATGTATTTTATATTCTACTAAATTATAGTCAGAACATTACATGCCTACATAAAGATTAAATAAATAAAGAAAATGCCTACATAAAGAAAATAATTTATAATAACAATAAATACTAAGGATTTTGGTGGCAAGTTTCCAAACACTTGACTTTGTGACTGGAAATTTTTATATGTTAGTAAAAATCACAGACTTCAGCTTGAAATAGTAATCACAATAGAAAAATCTTGTTTTAATTTAATAACTGTTTCAACTTTTTTTTTCTGTTTAGCTACCAGAACCACCATTACTTCAGAGAATATGTATGTGAATGCAAATGAAGCGTAGTCTTTACTACAATTTGTAGCCTTTACCAGGAATCGAAACTTAAAACTCTCCAACTTCAAAATCAGCTGATTTGTGATGCACCTCTAGACCAAACGTTAATTAATTGTTTCAACTATATTAGTAGAAGTGCCAATAATTTATTATTGTCACAAACATCAACTGAAAAAAAAAAACAGAGCAGATTCTTAAACAGTGAAAATTCCACAATGATTTAAAAGAAAGGGAATCCAGTGACTACGTTATTATAAAATCCAGAAATGAAAATGGAAATTTTTCTTAGCAAGAAATTTGCTTATCACTGGTATGTGTATCATGTTACATCAAAATTCATCCTCTTCTCTCTTGACACGTGCACAGCAGAAAAACTATCACAAAAGGCTGAAACTTCCCAACTAGACTTCACAAAATAAATATTTAACTGCTACAAGTTGAAAACCAAGGCTGTCATTATTATGATGTCTATAACAGTGAGTGTCTAAAAATGCTTCTAATTTATTTATAATTACTGTATAACATTCAAGCACAAAATAAACCGCCAAGAAAGTAATAATAGTGCTGTATCTTGGTACGCAAAGACATTTCTATGCGTCTTGGGATATATGCATATATCTATGTCCAAATGAAGCAGGAAACATTATTCTTGAGTATATCCTGCTGCTCAACACTTAGAGCAGCAAAAGTTATGATTCTTGGATTTTGAATATGTTAAGTCACTGAGCACATATTTACAATTTATATAAATGTCCAACCTCTAAAGTCAAGAATGAAATGAAACGAATATGTATATAAATTATAAAAATAATTACTAAATAATAACTTATTTTGTAAAATAATAATAACTAATGTTAGCTAAACCTGGCACACTGGTGACCTTCCAAATGCTTCTGTAATTCTCAAGCATCTGCTGTTATTATTTGAAACATTTTTATTATTATCATCTTATTACAAAAAACAAAAGTGAACACACTAATTGGATAACATTAAGCAACAATAATTCTTTTATTGTATTTATAGTAATTTTTATTACAAAAAGTTAATCCTTTATCCTTACTAAGATTTAATGAATGTAAACAGTCAGACTATGAGCCTACAACTTTTATTTTTAACTTACAACAGTAAAAGTATATGAAATATATGTATATATATTTCTTGGACAATAAAATAAAAGTACGCAACCAGACTGGAAATTTACTAAACATGAATCCCATTGACAACTTGTGGTCGATTTGTAATGATAAGCTCAAAAAAAGGACTGCACAACTTTAGTAGATTTTTTTTTAAACCTCTGGAACCATAGTTATGTAGTACATCAGAGGATAAAGATGAATGATGTGGTAGAGTGTGTGAAAATGATGCTACGCCTGACCGGGATTTGAACCCGGGGCCTCCAGATGAAGAGCCAAGATCCTACCACTCATGCCACGGAGGCCGGCCAAGGACTGCACAACTTAAAAGATGATTTCATCAGCTTATA
Source organism: Zanna intricata (assembly GCA_010016005.3). NCBI lineage: Eukaryota > Metazoa > Arthropoda > Insecta > Hemiptera > Fulgoridae > Zanna > Zanna intricata. The sequence continues at coordinate 3,306 of JAAAKQ030104528.1, forward strand.
GTTTTGTGACACAGAAATTTGCAAACAAATTTTAATTACTGCATAACTCTATACATAATATAATTTAAATGTTAAATAAAGCTTAAAGGAGGATACACTAATGACTAAAAACCATTAATATTAAAAAATAATCTTGTATAATTAATTTTTTTTACAAGCATGTGGTTTACTTTACTTTCTATTTATTCACACATTTTTCTCATTCATGTATTTATCACAGTTTTCTTATGCTTATGTATGAGCATAATTAGAAATCGAACAATGTAAATAAATTAATATTAACTAATACATTAAAGAGATGGTTTCTTTTAGATCTGCATAATGTTTTTATCAGAAAACCATTTACCTGGCTCTGAATTCTGAACTGATAGTGCTAATTAACAAACAGAATAGCATAATTTCAGAAAACCACTACCCATAAATATATTAGAAAAGTGAAACAATCAAATTATATTTCCTTCCATGAAAAATAACTAACTACCTTCTACAAATCACTTCCTATATGTTTCCGCTCTACTGACGCTCAAGTCCTCAAGTCACTATAGAGTTTTTCTACTCAGATGAACAATAATACTTAAACTTAACATCTGCTTTATTCCCACATCAATATTATTTTCCCACTCAAACAAAACCTCTGCTTCAATTTTTTTTTTTATATCCTAAGAATTAATCCTCGAAATGTTACAGGTACAAAGGAGAATTTTAAGCGTACTTTTTATTTTGATACAATTAAAAATCTATCTACTTACCACTAGATCCAAAAAAATCAGCAAATAATATCCAACATGATGCAATAACTGCTGCAAATCCAAGCACAAAACCTACAAATAACCATGTTCTAGCTCCTCTGGGACCCATACAACCACCAGAAAAAGAATCCCCTCTTACTTGGGCATTAGAAACAGCATTTATCCTATTAAACACATCACCACATGTTATGATTTCATGTCTTGCATTAAACTAGAAAAAATTTAAAAGCTAGAAAAAAATATAATCAAGCTAAAAAAAAAGTTTCAAGTAGATAGATTAGTTTATCTATCTTATTTACTTACGGAAGCACTGGCGAAAATATTGACTATAGAGTTTGGAGAGTCTAAGGGAAAAAACTCAGATGGGTCAGAAATGAAGAGGTCATAGGGAAATGAGGAGGGAAGTGGAGAATGCTTTGATGAAAGCCAAGCCAGTCAAGCAAGTATGTTCACCCAGGTACCAAAAAGTAGTCTATTAGCAATTTGATCTTAGTCTGATTAGTCTAATTTCATAATGGCTGGTAGTTCTGTCCCTCTAGTAGCACATTTGAGGAACAATGTGAGCAATTTTTGGGGTTACTTGAAGTCCCTTGAAATGGTTCACAGACAAGTGATCCTAAGGTTTAATGAATTTAAAAGACAATGTTCTCTGCTTTGGGAATGGATTTGAGGCACTTGTCTTTAAGTCAATTGAAGTCAAAAAGGTTATAGTTAAAAGGCAGTTTCTGTCCCAGCACCAGCACTTGTGCCTATTAGGGCAGAGTGAAAATGCTACACCAGGATGCTTAAAGGCAAGTGGGAGGACAGTTAAGCTCACAAGCATATTATGGTGCTTGGCAATCTGCTAGATTTTAATAGCTGGCAACAATTTTATACTGAAAGTAAAACAGTATGTTCACAGTTCTATGAAGGACAACACTGGATTGTGTCTTTGCAGCAGTTTTCTGATACTCATCAATGTCACAGTTGCACTTGTTATTGATAGTTTTGATTTCTGTGTTGTTAGTTCATACTTTCATTACAAAGATGTCACTGAAGAACATTTAGAAAAGTAAGGCAGAATTCTTGATGTTGTGGTAACTGTCTTATAGTGCTAGATGCTGATGTAAGTACTAAGTCATTTCTTTAGCATAGTTGGAGTCACAGATGATAGTGGTGAATTAGTAGGATTATTAGGCTTTGTTGTGCAGTATGGATTAAAGGTGATTTACCATCATTATTCATCAATTATTATTCCATCATCAATTATTCAGTGATTTACCAACATATGCTGGAATAGTAGATGGAAGGAGATTGTTTAGTGGAATGAATATTGATATTACTGTTGGTAAGAATATTCCTGGTAGGGTTGAGTCGTAGTATGTTGATTATTATTCCAGTGGTCATCAATTAATTATTAATTTATTCAATTAAATATTTCATTTAATTTTTATTTTATTAAGCCAAGTTGTTTTAAGAAGTTGCAAGATGCTTATAGAGGCAATGTCTCTGTTCAACTGGTGCACTTCCTAGTACAAGAAAGCGGACAGGTCTAAATTTGTTAATATTCTCTCTGTTAGATAACCTTTTTTAGGTTCTGTTAGTCATCCTTTTCTTAGATCGAATTCTGTATGATATTATAGCAGAAAGATTTTCTCTGGCTCTTGTCAATGTCACTGAAAATTCAATTCCATGTACTTCAAATTGAGAGAATTACCCCTTGGTAGACTAGAGTGTTGTCTTTGTTGAAACTATATGTGAACCGTCTCAGGAGAACTGCTCAGTTGGAGAGGGCTCATCAAATGAGGTACAAATAATATAGGAACACTTTACTGTGAGCAAAAAATCATCTCCTAATGTTATTTCTGATCAGTACTTATAGCATTGCCTCTCAAGAGGCAGTCCTTGTTATTTCTGGTATTAAGCCCATTGATATCCTTGGGACTTAGTGCCAATTACATTATGATGTCAAGAACTTAACAGCTTAAGGTGGGTTTTTTGTGCCAACCTACCTTCTTTGAGCGCAAAAAATAAATAGGCAACCGAGGTTTTCATTTATGGCAGGTCAAGTGGACTAAATCATTCGATGGCCATTACACGCCTGGTATTTTTCCTGAAATGTGAAGTATGCAGGTTGTTTGGTAGATTTGCTCCAATCAGATTACTACACAATTTCTTTCTAAACATGGTACTTTTAAAGATAGCTTAACAAGATTTTGTTTGATTAATTCAGGCTTGTGTCCAAAAGTGTAGGGCCACTGATGATGTGTGCCTTGTCTTATATGTCTGCTGCAGATACGAAGCTGAACGTGCCAAAATAATTAGAAAGCTTGCGAAAATCAATTCTGGTTCTCATCTACAAGTTACCTGGAAAACCAAAAGGGAACAGAAGAGCTTCCTGAGGGGGGATGTCATGCTGGTATGGATGTACAGATAGAATAGTAACCCAGGTGGCTAGGGCCCTGCGTAGGGACTTACTTCACCAGGTGGCTAGGGACGTATTCAAGTGTGAATATTAACACTTACTTACATGAAGTGTTTTGATAGGTGTTTTGGCATCAATCCCCAGTCAGCTGAGATATTCGCTATTAGGATGAGAATGGATGTGTGTAGAAATTGGTGATGGAACTGTGTGTGCAAAACCAATGCCATGCCTTTGTCTGTATGAATCTAATTTTATTGATTTAAGTTAATTAATTAATAGTCATTTGCTTTGGGATAACTATTTATTTATTTTTAAACTAAAGTGGTCGAAATTAATTTCATACTGTATTCAAGATTTTTCCTTACCAAGTTAGCTGAAGCAATATATTCCATTGTTTTTCAGCAGAAAAGAAAATATTAATTCTTTAATGCTTAAGAGGTTTTACCCTTTTTTGGCTGTGGTGCACGTTAATAACCTGAGATACAAATATCAATGGTTTTCTGTGAGGATAATTATATTCAGTGCACAGCCACTCCTTGTGGTGATCTCTAAAGGTTGACAATAATTAGTCACATGGGTGCTGTATGTTGTTGGCTTGTATTTCTGATATGCAACAGCATATTCAAACACATTATGAAGGCAACGGAAACAGCTTCACTTCTCACTTATAGTAAGTCTAATATGGTATTCTTATATTCTTGGGATGGCTATTTTGAGAACTGTGCTATTTTGTTGTTGTTTATAGGTTGTCTACAGTTATTGTGGTTGTCACATGAAGAACAACAAACGTGAAAAAACTGAACTAATTCTGCAAGTTTTTAAAAATTTAATCAGGGAACATAGGGAAAACCGAAAAATTTGACTATTGTTAAGTAAATTTGAATGTCCAATCCAAAACATTTTCCTGTTTTTTCCTTTTTTATGCAAACCTAAGTAAAATCAGTAAAATATACTGAAATATATTTTGCTACTTACTATTATACATGTTACTAGTAACTCAAGAGAAATTTTATTTGGTATCATTGCATTCTGTACAGCATTGTTGTGTGCTGGCATCTAATGGATAGTAGTCAGTTTAATTGCAGGCTAATAAATGAAGCCCAGACACACCTACTCAAATAGCCTGAGTAGAATAACAGTATTCCTTGAGCAACATTTCACTAAATTTTAACATTTGAAATTGTTTCCTTATAAGCTACAAATTTTGCAAGCGGTGACAAAAGTTGATAAATAACTTGTACAGAATTTGCTACTAACATTGAGTTGAAAACGATAATTTATCTTCTTTCAATCCAAATGTCAATGTATGGTGTACATTATCTCTACTATTCATTGGAGGTACCTAGACCCTCTAAACTTTATACACATCACAGTAAAATGCAAATGCCTTGGCAGACATTTCCATCAGTGTATTTATACAACTTACTTTCACCTTTGTATGGGTTATTTGTATGCCTTTGTATGGGTATGGGCAGCATTACTGCCTAACATTACTTATAATCCTCAACTATCAAATTAACAATTTGTGGAACTGTGATCCATCCCCATGCTTTCTTTTTCTAACAATTTTCACACAAAAGCTCTTCCCATATCTAACTTCAATTAGTTTATGTACTCATATCATTACTTGATTGAATCTTTAAACACCAAAAATATTATATGCATACCAGCAAAACAAGTATTAATTCACAACCCATGTGGCTTAGGGGATCCATTCAATTGAATGGTGAGAAGAATCAAGGTCCACAATGTCTACTGTCAGTTGTAAAAGGCGACTGAAGGGCAACTGTCCTTTGACCTTATTGTCTTTCCTTATCTCCCTTCCCTTCTACCCTTGTATCTCTTCTTATCTCTCTCCTAACATGACCATTGTGGAGTTACGAAACGCAATTGTAACCCAAGGTGGAAAACTATCATGACGGACAGGTGAATGGCTCTGTATAGTGAGTATTGAATGATGTCCTCTAAGCCCCTGGGTAAAACATTTAGCTCTACCCTCTGCACATATGGACTCTGCAGAGATGGTCCTATATTTCCACAGTTCTCGTTGAACCAAAATTTCAAGTGCTCAAATAAATTTTATGATAATTAGTGGTCCATCTGAAAAACACCAATAATAGTCTTATGAAAAGCTACCTCGCTCAGCATTTCTGACAAGGATAAGTTTCGGAAGAAAATAATAATTTAAATGATAACAAATCCAGTCTACAATATAAGAACATCAGATTTGTAATTCTTCATAACACAGCATGGAAAATGATCTTTATAAAAAGGTCATGGTTTGCTTGATCAATAAAGTCGTAATGGGATTAAGTGGTTCCCTGAAATATGTCACAAAATTAAATTTACAGACTGATATGTTAAGAGACATTTAGTGACGAACGAAGTTGATTGCATCTATGTCTCACTAATATTGGAAGTACAGGTATAAGTGAACCAATGCCACAAAACAAACTGCCTACAAAGTGAGGGAGGATAGAGCTAGGAAATAATGGAATGCAGTTTTTGTTAAAATTTGGTGTGCTGGGCAGGTAAATTGTCATGGTGAAAAGACCAGTCATCTGTTCGCCACAAATCGAGTATTTTTTGACGTAAACTATGGCACAATCTTGTCAGAACCCTCAGAGTAGAAATCCTGATTAACAGTTTGACCAGGTTTGAAGTTCAAACAAATTCCAAATGAACCAGCCTTCTCACATTGAAAAAACAAAGTTTTTTCAAAAGAGTATTGTCTTGATATTTGATTTTACTCGACAAGCTTTATTTGGGCAAGGCGACATTGCAGTATGTCAATCACTGGCTTGAATGTTCTTTTGTTTCAGTCATAATCATATCACCATCATTTGTCACAAGTAATGATATTGGAAAAGAAATCTGGGTCAGCTTGGGATTATTCTTTAAAAGCAAGGCATGCTTCCTGACAACTCTTTTGTGTGTGAAAACTCAGAAGCCAAGGAACAAACTTTACAGCATCCCTTTTCATTTGCTGAACCAAGTTCTAAATTACTCTACATAACTTTTCGATTTCTTCAATATATGAAGTCAGACTTCAAGCACAATTACACCAATTTTTTCAACCTTTTCATTCATTCAGGAAGTTCAAGGATGTCCAAAACAAGGTTGGTCATTTAACTACCCTACTGCTGTTAAATCTGTGGGTAGAAAATAAAGTTCAATAGCTTAATTTTCTACTGGTATCATTTAGTACATATATAAAAATTTAGTTATGACAGCGAGTCTGTTGCTCTTTCATGCAAAAACTATTCAATTTACAAATATCTAAAAAGAACATAGACTAGTGCTGTTTTAATGGTTTGTAACAAGATTATGTTCTTTGCCGATATTCAACATTATTATAATCAAACCATTGGTCAAATAGAATTTGGAGACCATTTGAATGTCTGAAATTAAATCATCCATAAAAAAAAAGTATCAGTCTTTTTCAATATCTCTTTTCGTTGTCAAGAAAAGTAGCTTTTTCAGTAGTTGGCAGTATATGGCATATATTCCCTTAGATTTGCCCTTCACTTTTAACACTGCACCCACTTAGTAACTACTTTACTTACAACATTTTTTTGCGGTGAGGGTGCGATTCTGCATAACATTTTTTAGAAATATTAAATCAGACTTCCTTAAAAAAACTCATATCTATCCCAAATTATGGAAGTACTCAACTGAATTAAAACATAACTTCATACTGATAAATTGTTTCTTGTTTCACAAGAAACAATTCATCGGTTACTCAAATATTACAACAGTCTAAAAGGATAATATCAAAACTGCAGTCATCAGCCATCAAGTACAATGAAATTTTGAGTGGTAATATAAAAAAAAAAAGCTGACAGCAGAGTTGTAGGACAATCCTGTCATGCGCTAAAAACTGCATTCTGGCAATGTCCTATAAATGTTGGTTTTTTTTTTATGCACACACCTGCACATGCATGCATCAAAGATCTGGAAAATTTCCATGTGGTTTTTGGTTTTTTTGGGCTCCTTGGGTATCAAAATGTAAAGATTTGGTGAAAACTGCATTAGCCCAAATTGGACAATTACCATACTTTCCCTTCTACAGCTATAGCCCTAGGCAGGAAAGTAAAAGTATTACTAACAAGGTTATTCAATACTGAACTTACATAAATAAAGACAAAGTTCCTATTATACCACAAACATGATAAGCACCACGAACTGCTTGTGGATGAACTGCATTTGCATCAATAATAAGCCACCAACCAGAAAAAAACTGTAAAAACAAAACAGAAAAATATTGGTAAAAAGACATAAATAACAAGATAAGAACAAACACAAAGATAACTAAATAAAAAATTATTAATTTTATTTAATAATTTTAAATACAAAACATACAACAGCAAGCATAAAAAAAGAAGCTTGTCATTCAAGTATTATACTTTAAAAACCACTGGGAAAAACTAAATTTTGTATCATATTAAATATTGTTCTTTTTCCAATTTCTTTAAGGATATCTTGTTGAAATTACAGCAAATTAATTTCCCAGTAGTGCAATTTCAAAGTATCCTAACTTTAGTGAGAAACAGACAAATTTTTATAAGTATATTTAAAAGGAAAATTTTATCTGTTAATTAATAATTAAAATATTTTTGTTCAATAGATGGCTTCAATATAGTGGGAATTAATGAAAAAATATTATTCTAACTCTCAGTAAAGAGAGGAAATTATTTTATACTGAATTATGAGTTTTAGTAACAATATTACAGCATAGAAATAGCTTTAAAATTACAATTGACAAAATGGAAAACAGAAAATGCTGTGAAATGCCGTGAATGGAAAACAGAAATGTGTGAAAATGCCGTGCCTGACCGGGATTCGAACCCGGGACCTCCAGATGAAAGGAGGTCCCGGGTTCGAATCCTGGTCAGGCACGGCATTTTCACACACACTACACATCATTCATCTTCATCTTGATTTAATACTTAACTGCGGTTCCAGAGGTTAAAAAAAAAAAATTCAGTAGTAATTACTACTTACAGTTGTTGAGTTGATGTATGTAAAAAAAAAAGTAAACTGGTTAATGCACAAGGGCTGTATTTTTTATACAATTTCTTCCAAATGTCGGATGTTATTTCATGAGATATTTATTCTTAACATCATACAATATAAAATCTAATAATTATTGTTCACCTTTACTTAAATCACTGATTTGAATCATTCTCTTGGAAAAATGCAAATTGTCAGGTTTGTAACAAAATTCACTTATGAACAATCCCAAAGAACACTTCATTTTGAAGAAAAGAAATTGCTGCACTACAATTACTACTCAACTATTCACCCAAAGAATATCTACCCTACTGTAGAACTCAGTAAAGTGAGGGGAAGTCGATGTGGGAAGCTACATATTCAGACATAAGCTTTGTGCGATACAATGTTTGAATTTCTGCAGGTTTGGGCATAAAGGTAAAGTTTTATTAAAAAAATTAATTATTCATATTTAAGGAAAATATTTATTTTAACTACTGTATTAATATCAATCCTATTTGTATGATTTTTATTGCATGTTTTAAGTTTTTATACCACCAAGAGTCCAGTCCAAGAGTTGTTACCTTGAACTGAATTATACTATTTTAAAAATTATTAATTAAAATTTTATTTTTCAGTAATAATTTTTTTAAATTTTGGAATGCTAAAAGAATTTTCAAATGAAAACACATATTTGAAAGTGTTTCTTGTTAATTTACAAATGTTAACTTCATACAGTTCTTATGATAATAAAATTGTAATAGACATTACAGACTGTTTTAACTTTTAAATAAACTACAGACTGTTACAACATTATACTATAAATTTAACTTTAAAATAAAATTAATTTTAAAGAAAAGTTTAATTTTAACTTTTTATATTATTTTTAGATGTAAATATTTAAAGGTGTCTTTCTCTTTTTTTTGTCGAAAAATTTATAGTTAAAAAGTTGAAGTTTTGTGATTTATAACTAGATTTTCAGTAAGTTTTTTTTTAACAATTTTCTTCTGTTTAAGCCAAAATCTGCTCTAAACATAAAATATGTTTTATTATGCTATTTGCATACATTTTTTATGCAGATTCATATGGTTTTTGATATATTTAAAACAAGGAAATTATAAGATATATGGAAACCTTCAGAAAAATTTAAATCTGGATGATGCACCTATAAAAAAATGGCTTCAAAAAATATGATACGCCCTAAAAATAAAAGTTTTGTTTTCACCATCTCTAAATGTAGTAAGAGTGTCAAAACCAATAAAATTTTTATTTAATTAAAAATACTCATTCCATGTCAGCAAAATTAAAATGCCTTTTTTAATTATGTGATAAGCAAATTTACTTCTGTTATGTAAATATTTATTGACTCCTGAGTTGTATGTCAAGTACTTTTTATAAAAAAGTACTTTAAGAAAGTTATGCAATGCAGTAAAAAAAAGATGTAAATATGTAGCCCAGGAAAAGTCAAAATCAATGATAGATTGCTAAAATGTAAATGAAATATAAGTGTCTTAACAAATTAAGAGAAAGTATTCAGCCACAATAATAAGTAACTATAGTCTCAGTTATGATAATGAGAAATTATAAAGCAGCAGTTTAATAAGAGTAGATGATTTTCATCTGGGCACAAAAAACTAACTTCTAAAAAGAAAATCTCTTTGTACAGGTTAGTTCTATATTTAGGAATAAAAAAAACACATTTTATTTAAAAAAGATAACAGATGGACATATATAAGTTTACAACATCAGCAGAGTCAAAAGATCTCTAAAAATTCAAAAACATACTGAATGACAGATAAAACTCTGACACAGGTTAGAGGAAATTTGACTTCAAATTTATTCCTTTAAGTTAATGAATTAGAAGTTGTGAATGCAAACAAAAATAGTTAAATCTACTCATGAAATCGAGTTAAAGGAAAAAATACAAAAACTGTAATTGGTTATGAATGGTATATTATGAATTTGTTATTACTTGAGAAGAGAGCATTTTAATGGTTTGTTTATTTTGAACTGGTTAAGGCATTAGAAATTTGAATAAAAAGTGAAAAATAAACAGAATAATCCTAAAACGTAATAAAATAGAACAAAAAAAGAAGACAGTTGCATAACTGTTAACGGTTTAAAAAATGAATTATTATTTTTTACAATATTTAAATACTATTTTTTTTTAAATTATACCATATCAGATTAGACTTATCTCGGTCACTACGGAGAGTAGAGATCTATAAAAATATTAATAACAAAATATCAGGCAAAATAACAAAACAAGCCCAACTTTAGAAAGTAGATAAAAATCCTGTTTAACATGAAAAAGAATTAAAGATGACTACGTTTCAATCAATAATAATAGACCGAAAAATATATACACTAGAAAATTAAATTCATATTATCTAAATAGAATGGATAATTTTAGATAATAAAATAACATAACCTTCATTACCAGAAATCCAGCTAAAATAGATGCAAAAGCATTTCTTCTTTCTCCACCCTCAAACCACACACAAGCAGGTAAATTTTCAAAACAATTTGCCATAATTAATTTTTTTTTTTAATAATGGAATAAATTAACCACCCTACAACTTAACCGAACAAGCCTACACAAACTAACAGTAAAGTAATACTAGACGTAAAACATGTTCTTAGAAGACTACATCAACTACTAGATAGTGCTGCTATCTTTTGAACTAATTAGTAATGCCTTTTTATAATACTAGCAACTATATATTAAGAGTTAGATATTATTGTGATTTGAATAGATCGTGGATACCGGTGTTCTTTGGTGGTTGGGTTTCAATTAACCACACTTCTCAGGAGTGGTCGAC
>JAAAKQ030104539.1:1377-14271 GCA_010016005.3 Zanna intricata
TTTATTCTGAAGGATTTAGGTTTGAATCCTAGTCAGACTTGGTAATTTCACAAGAGAGAGAGAGAGAGAGAGAGAGAAATTCTTTTCTTAGAGTGAAATGAGTAGACACCTGAAATTGAGCATTGGTCTCTAATTATCAGAGAGAAATAAATTAATAAAAATATATATAAATGAAGGAATAATACTACAGATAGAATGTTTGAAATAAGCATAAAATAATTGATAGTAAAGATTTTAGAAACAGTTATTGTTGTTTGTGATCCAGTGTGGTCATTGCTTTTCATATGAATCTCAGATGATTGCATAGAATTACCATGGTAGTGGTAATGAATTGTGTAATACTATCATAAAATCCTACCAACATGAAGAATTATAAATCTAGAATTATAAATTATAAATCAATGATGGGAATTTCTTTCAAGTTTTCCTTATATTATTAAAACATACATATCACTAAAAAAATAATAAGTGAACTTCTGGAAAAAAGTGAGTTTGTAAATGTTCTTTGATCAAGCATAAAAAAATTTTAGTGAAGGAAATTGAACTTTCTATTATATAAGAATTTAAATTAAGGAATGTCTACTGCAAGTCTTAACTACAGAAATAATGGAGCTGTTATTCTTGTAATAAAGGCATAGATATTAAACCTATTAATATCTAGATGATATTAATTCAAAAAACCAGTTTAGTACTTAATTTTGGATTGATAAAATTTTTTGTCCTTAGAGATCGATCATGCTTTTATTTTTCAAATCATTTTTTTTTACAAATGTTGGAAATTTATTGTAAATAGTTTAAATAAAGTTTTGATTTTTTAGTTCAAAACAAAGTTGATGGTTGTACACATACAAGAGCATTAGGCAAATATGATCCAATATGATCATTGATTTTTACAACATATGAAATTTTTATGGTTACATTGGACTACCATGATTTTCTCAGCCCAGTTATATAAGTATTACCATTTTAATACATTTTTGTTGTGTTACTCTTTTAATTAAACTATTTTCTTTGTATTATTTATTTATAGCCTGAAATGATATCTTTTAAAAATATATTTTAATAAGAGAAATGAAATGATTTATTAACATAAAGAAGAATAAAACAAAATGAATACAATGAAATTTAGATTTGACTTTGAATTTGCCTTTATGTAAGTATTTGTATCTAGATCGAATCATTATATAAGAATATCATGAACTCATTTATTTTAAATCATAAAATAGTCATTTTAAGTTCACATATTCTGTATACAAATTAGATTTAAAATTTGAATTTGCTGTCTAGTCCTGGCTTCTGCTGTGTTCGTTTTTTCATTATCCTCCTGGTTGTGAAAATAATATTGATCAATAAAAATATAAAGTATACAAACTAAAAATATCTGAAAAAGAATCTAAATTACAAAAGATAGAATAGTAGTAACTAAAGTACACAGACTTTTGATGAGAAAAAATTCACACCTTCACACCAAAGGGGCTAGGGCCTCAATCTATGGCTTAAAACCTTTCCTAGGATAACTTGAATGTATCCTGAAAATTTGAAGGCACTCGGATGGTTTTTGTGTGATGCTGTTGCAAATGGACAGACAGAACCTGCCATAAACTTTGATATATATATATATAAAACTTGGATTTAATACCAAAATATGCCTAATGGCATGTGATTGGATACATGTCACACCACTGGTAGGTAGTGCAAGTAAATTTAAAATTAATGAAAGCTAAATTACTTATGATTTCATATATGTAAATGAAAATAAACATATTTATTTCGCAAATGAATAAACAACAATAACAAATATTTGCAGCTACTCTACTTAAAGAGCATCATAAACTTTTGAAGAAACTTATTTAAGTAATGAAAAAACCAAAATATTACAACACTCCTTTCTGCAATTATCATATCCTTTCTGTAAAATCATATCCTTGAGAAATTTAATCTAACAGAATCTAAGGAAATTAGAACTAAGTCACTTCAAATAATAACTATGTTCCTAATGTCAATTGTAAACAGATAAGACATTTAAATATTATTTTCAATATATTACTATTCATTTTATTACTCTTTTTTAAAAACAATTTTCATCTGACTGCCACACCTATACAGTACATGTTAAAAATTCTTTGTTGATTACATCTCTAGTTCCAAAGAAATTAATAATATTGCTAACACACTTAAAGATAACCAGTTATCAATGAAAATTCTAGTAAGACTTTCCTGAATGAACACTTATTATTCTCAACTATTGATTCATTTTTAACAAAGTTATTATCTCTAACTTCCACTTAACTCAGATTATTGCATATAACATGTTTGTGTATTTGAGTATTATTGTTTGATTTCACATATAATGTTAATCATAATTTGTAGTCTTATATGAGACTGGTTCCTTTTTAGTATCTGTTAGTTAAAAATTTACACATTTTTCTAATTTAAAATTTTTTTAATTATTTAAAAGTCTAAAGGTGGCACAAATAATTTTATGGTTTTAATAAATCTGTCTTGGGAACATACATATTCTAAATTAATACAATTTATTTATCTTATGTTCTGGTGTTCTTATCCCATATTATTTTTCAGTTCTTAAAAAGACAGCTTTTCCATTATTTTGGTGTCTTACACTTGATTTACAACAAAATTGATATTTATATATTTTAGTAAACCTTACATTTGTCCGTTTGAACCAACTTGATAGTTTACATCTTTATTATGCAATTAATTTATAAATTTAAATTTTGGCAGCTATTTGAGGTGAACTCAACAACCGATCACAGTCATTCATGTATTTTGTAATCCTCTAACAATGCTAAATTCGAAATTGAAATCAAAATCCAAGGCAAAAAGTATTCAAACACACACACACTGAATTCAATAATGAACTTTCCTTTGTTGAAAATTCAATGATTGTGATAATATATCCAATGAATTAAAGTAATTTTACCGTACATAAATCTTCCACTGCTTGACATACCTAATACTTTCTTCCCAATTGAGAAAACGGTCCAGATTAAATTGTTTAAAATTAATCAATTTTGAAAAAAATTAATAGTTTTTTACCGGCCAATAATAACTTACATTTTTTCTTATTTTTTTATGGTTCATTTTTAACTTTTGAGTCAGAACAACATACAGATTTATTTTTTTATGTAACGTAATTATTAATGAGTTTAATGAGTTTGGCTCATGATAATATTAAGGTTTGTTTTGTGCATAATCTGAAATGAACTGTAAGATAGCGTATAATTTTTTGAGTGTGAAGAATATATGATATTGTCTTTTATACTGAATTAAGGTGGCATCAACAAAACATGTCAATGTTTAGTTTGCAAGTATTGCCTTACGTACTTGTAAAATTTTCAAGTGTTAAAAAACAATTAGTTCAAAAGTGGGTAAACACACAAAAATCTAGTTGAGTATAGCACTGATACATGAGAAATTGTTTTCTTCTGTTGTGGCGTGTGTTAAGATTATATTTTTGAGGGATTGGTAGCTGTTTTTAATGTTTGCTGTGATGATAATTTATTTTGGAGGTATATTAATGTGAGATTTGTTATGTTAAAGGCTGCATGTGAAGAGGTGTGTGAGTGTTTACAAAAAATATCTCATATTTTGCCAATAAGTTGTTTTGTTTTCTTAATGAACAATTTGTTTTCAATTGTTAAGTATGACCTAATGGTTCTGCTATTTCTACATCTAATTCTGTGCAAAGGCATCAGGATAGGTAATGCAATTAATGGATGTCTTGTTTTTGAATCTTGAGTTGTGTGTGGTTTTAATATAGTTAATGGGAAGGTGTATTTGTTTGAAGTTGCATTTGTGTTATTAAAACTAATTTTATCTCTCTGTATAGAAATATCTCTGTATACAAATATCTGCTGGCTCCACTTCTATAGCACGGAATTGCATTGTATAATATATGTCTTTAAAAACCAACTGAACAATCTATTTTATCACAAGTAATGAAATACCACTAAACTGTTTTATCTAGTATAAATTGCTTAGAGCAGAGAGGGAAAATAATTAGCACTCTGTGAACATCTTTATGTGTTTACAAACTGCAATGAAATTAATATATACATGAATAATATATTCATGTTTAAAGCAAAGTTTAAGTATATGTATATGTCTTATGGATTATCCAATGATAAGTATGAGGTATCGAATTATACTAATAAATTCTTGCATTCAGGGCACGCCCACATGGAAGTTTACATCAAATAATAAAACAAAGAAAAACATCAACTACTATTAACATATCAAAAGACTACGCCAGTCATAAAGATATAAACCAATCAAGGTAACTAAATTTGATTCAACTATTTTTTTATTGAGAACTAATAAAATAAGAAGTACAAATTTACTGCCTGAAAATAGAATGGATTAATAAATCTACTTTAAAGCATCTGATAAATTTTATTATAAATATTAATTTGTTGCTCAAGAAGTTGTTTTAACATTTTAATTAACTCACAGTACTAAAGCAATGAATGCACTGACCCACCACTTCAGGAACTGATGTTAAAATCAGTCATTAATAAATAGACTCAAGGTAACGTAAGTGACTTTAATTACTTATAATAGAGTTCTCGTGAAGACAGATTCTCAATTCTCATGTTTTATTTTTTGTGTTCGATCTACCACACAATTATGATTTCTATCAGTGTATTAGAGCATATGATTTCATATCAGCAAATACAAAAATGATTAATACTGGAAATTATTTTTTCTATTTTATTTTTATAACAAGAAAAAATATGACAATTAAGTCAATAAAAAATATTTATGAACATACATAAATAATTTTATCATTGTTTATACTCAACATCAATTATTTTTATTCTGTGTTTTTTTTTTATACATTTTGAATGAGATTTACTTTAAAATTATTTGTGTCACTGAAGAAGTGATATTTTAACCATTATTTTCTTCATAACATAAACTGTAAATAATGAATTTCATTGCAGTTTAATGGTATTCATAATTTGCAAAAATTTGCAAATAATTACACTTTATTTCCAAAACAGATGAAACAGAAGAGCAGGTAATATTTTATTAGATAATTAAATATATCATTTGCCAATCAACTTCATCAAATCTGAATTTATGGTTTTTAATGATAATTATAACAGTAACTGCTGCTAATCAGACTAATTCCTAAACACCAGGAGTCTTTCTTTTGTCAATGATGATAATAAACTGCCAGGTTTCTCTATGATACTAAAAGAATGTTACATTGATGTAACTCTGACAATAGATATCATACTTGCAGAACCAGAAATTACAGTGTCTGTGTTCAATGGTTTGGGGCTATTATAGATCTTTGTTAATAATCAATAAAACAGTTTATGACTTGGTGAACCAAATAAATGGTGCCTAATCCATTAGGAGCATTGTACGAGGGCTGTTCAAAAAGTAATGACAATAGGGCCCTGAGGGAAAATGTGTTGCAAAAGGTGGCAACACTGAATACCATTGTATAAGCTATTCTATTCTTTTAGTCAACAATACAGTTAGTTTCAAGTTGACAGGTGTAGTGAGTGAACATATATGGTGCTTCACGTAACGTGTGTTAAATATTCGTCTACCATGTCCAGCATGGATAAAAAGTTAGAGCAACATCGTAATGTGAAATTTTTAATGTAACTCGGGATGAACCGAAAAGACACATATGAATTATTAACTAAGGTGTATGGTGAAGATGTTATGAACCAAGTGACCTTCTACAGGGAGAATAAGAGCCTAAGACAGGAGTCTACAGAGAGTAGGAGTCTAAGACCGGCTGGGGCTGGGCCCCGGCCCTTTGGGGCTTAAGCAGTGGAAGGTGTGCCCTCCCTGCATAGTAAATAAAGAATATTAATTTAATAAATAAAGATGAAACCATGATTCCTTCCTGGTAATCCCAGTATTCCATGCTCTAGAATCCCACTGGTGTGAGTTTTGAGCACAACCCCTCTCCTGGGTTGTGCCATACTTCATTGGAGGTCCAATCCAGGGGAGGGGAAAAAAAAGGTGACCTTCTACAGGTGGTATAAAGCATTAAAGGATGGCAGAGAGGGCATCACCAACGAGCCGTGTGAGGGGTGACCTTCAACATCTCGCACCGAGGTTTCTACAGAATTTTCGCAAAGAATAATAACAAAATCGCTATTACTCTTCACAAATAATAGCGGTTCTGCCGTTATTATTCGTGAAAATCGATGAATGACCATTAGAGAGCTTGCTGCAGTCTTAGACATTGCAATTGGCAGTGCATTTTTGATTGTGCACGATGATTTGGCCATGTGACGCGTATCAAGCAGATGGGTGGCGCACCTGCTCATACCAGAACAAATGCATCATCGTGTTTCCGTGTGTCAAGACCTGTTATCGTAGTTTGGTGGAGAAGCAAATGAATAATTTGGCTCCTTGCGACTTCTGGCTGTTCCCTGAACTCAAGTTTCTGCTCAGGGGATGGAAATTCAAGCACAATCACGAGGTCACCAAAGCTGTGGAGGTGCGCTGCAATGAGCTTGGGAAAGATGGCCTTGCGTTTGTGTTCAAAAAATGGCAGGAACGATGGCAGATATAAGTCTCAATTTTCCTACCTCATGTCAGTTTATCCTTTGGTTCTTCCTAGGGTAGTTTAGACCTCAATATGGAAAGAAAGTGTGCTGCCTGATAGCCATAATGAACAACCAGGTTGGTCTTTCAAAATAACAGCAGAAGGCTTGGAGGAGTGAGTGGCCTGGTAGTCTTATTATCCGACCTTGTCATTCTCATTTTATAATATAGTCTCAGAAAATTTTATACATACTTAACTTAAATACCTTATTATACCATCTACATACCATTGGCTGTGATTAATATTTTAGTTTTTGGGGAAAAACTTTCTTTTTCCGTTATAAAATATGTGTAAGATTTGAAAAGTACTGCTTTTGAAATGCAATAGTTTGTGAATAAGATATCACAATAAGATCTAAATTTACAATGAAAAAAAGAAATATGTAACATTTACTGATAAAAAGATATAGAGTGATAAGATACTAATATTAAAATAATTTACATATAATTTATCTAAACATGAAGTTATTTATCATACCCAAAAATACCATTACAAATTAGTCATATACAATGAAATTAAACTATTTAAAAATCAACCTAAAATTTACATTGCTGAGTCGGATCTCAGAAATAAACAATATTTATGTTTAATCAACTCAAATAACTAATTGAGAATATACAGTTTAAACCAATGCTTGCCAATGTTGTGAGGCATTATTTTTTTTATGAGTAAATATCATAACACATGTATCATAATTTTTTCATAAAAATCCTATTTGTGCTTTGTCTATGCCAACGTGTTGAAGGGAAATGTAAAGGGAAGCTTAATAATCTCAGTAAAAATTTGAAAATGGTATTATTTTATTCTCATCAAATTTTTTTTAAATTATAGAATTTGATTAGGTTACTGTTTTTTTTACTTTAAAAACTGAAAAACTAAAATAAATTTAAAAAAAATAACTATATGAGATTTCCATTAATATTTTATATTCTTACAATAAGATATTTTTTTACTATTCACTCTTTCAATCACCGCTCATCTGCATCCATTAGTTCTCAGATAATTATGAGAACAATTACTAATTCCCTAAGATTATTTTCAAAAAAAATTATACATTTGTAACATTTTCTTTAAGCATAAAGCCACCATTTTTTAAGCATAAAGAATTTTTTAACAGCACAGAAACCATTGGTAGCCATCTCAAACATGAGTTCCCAAGATTCCTCAGAAAAAAATTGTGTCATCAGCAAATGAGATATTTTGAAAATTTATTAAATTCAACTTAAATATATTTATTTAGTCTGTTAAAGGCAGGTGATAACATGGTTCCCTGAGGCAATCCATAAGACATAAAGGCCAGTTCACTTGATTTTAAATGAATTGTTAAAAATCTGAGTTTTATCTTTAAAATAGTAATCTCTGAAAACATCTAACACTAATTTCAAATGTTTTTAGCTTATTAAGTAACTTCTCATGGGGAACTGTGTCATGCTTTCCATAATAGAAGTAATCATAACAAATTTACTATATTAAGTCATGTAAAACAGCTTTTGAAAATGTAAGCATCTTACGTACTTTTTTTTGTTGTTTTAAAAACAGAACCAATTTGTTTCAATAATACTGTTGTGATGTAAGTAGCAAATTACTTACTTAATGTTAATTTTTGCATGGATTTAGGGAGGTTACTTAACAAACCGATCAAGCTATATTTTCTTGGAGACTTGGGGCACCACCTCTAAAACTTTATGTTGCTGATTTAAATCAGTATGGAATCAGTATACCTTCTCAATGCATCTGTTTATTATAAACAAAAAAGAAATGAAATTAGGAGTCTATTTCTTTGAGAATTGGCTTCTCAAAGTAATCTGATCCAAGACTAGCATTATTGTTTAGACTTATAATAATAGCTTTCTCATCAGAGGAACAAAATAGGATTAAAAAACAAGAGAACTTTAACTGTTGGTTATGGGCCACTGAGTGGTGATGCATTGTTCTCTAAATCCTGAGAAGGAATCTGTTGAGCAAAGCTTTTGCCTATGTTTGAATAAAAATCACTCAATTTATGCCATTTACCATAAATTTGTTTTTATATCATTTATAATTTTTTTAATACCACTCCTTATCACTGTTATTGTCACAGTCATCATTAATTCTACTCCTATTAGGTATGTTTTATTTTACTGTTTAGAACATTATAAGATTTTTGTAACATCTGGATTCATTTTTCAGCTTATTGAAGAACTCTTTTATAGTTTAACATTTTATTTATAATAGTGATAACTGAGTTTATAAGCCCTTCTGTTATCCAGAATTTTAAGGTTATTTTTTTACGAAATAGCAAGATTGGCTGGATCTGAAGTTCAAAATAACAATGTGGAGACAAGGATAGTCATTAAATTATCCATCAAATCATCTTTATGACTTCATACATCTCCTTATAACTTTATTCATCTTTATACAAATTTTTCCAATTTTCTTAGACAATTTTTTTATCACTACATTTTTAACATTACATTTATCTTTTGATTACAGTAATGTTTCATTTGAAAACAATGGAAAAGTGGTCACATGTAGTAATTTTAATAACATTTCCTATTTTGTAATTAAAATTTTCCCCTGAATATTTAAAAAAGTAACAATCCATCTACAGTTCCTTTTCCTCAGAAACCCTGTAAAAATATTTTTATAGATTGTAGATTGCAGTCCATTTCTGCTCATAAAGTTTATATATACATAAATTAAAGGGATGTTTCTCTTAATATTATTGTTAATACGCTAGGTAGTAGTAAGCTCATATTATGGATAACTCACTCAAATAGTGATTTAAGTAACAAATGAATTTACACTTCCATTAGGCAGTCTGTAGTAAATGATCTGTAATGACTTGCTATTATCATATTTATTTATTTCAATGCTTAATGTGCTACATTCCCAAAGTTTATGTTAAATAATAATATCAAAAGGTGTTTTAAAATTATTTAGGCAATACAAAAATTTATTATAATTTTTTTTAATGATGCAACTGTTCATGAGTAAAAAATTAATAAAGCTAATGTCATGTTTACCTAAAATTTGTGGATAGTAATCAAAATAACTATTGACTTCATTCGTTAGGCGAATACTTCATCCACAATATCACACAGATGATTAATTACTCTAAACATAATACTGAATAACACACTAAACATTATTAAGGTTTAAAATCACATCAACTGTTAATAAATTTAATAAAGGAACATAATATGATTGGATCTGTCTTTCTAAATTTCCTAAATACATGTAAATAATGAGCTTCAGTTTCATTGCAACCTCCTTTTCTCTATTCCATAAACAGATCCTGATTCATTCCTTTTTATATGATTTGTTTTCTTAGTTATTTAAAGTTTTGTTAAGATAAGCCTAACAGCAGAACATTTTAATGTGGAAAACACAAAAATAAAAAATCAATAAAACAGTAACAATGATGAACTTACCTAAATAAAGAAGGCAGGCTATAAAAAAATTCTATTTATGCAGTAGCAGATTACTGAATATTTATATTTTATTGGCTTTTCAGATAATGAATCATAAATAGTTCACACATTTTTTTTTTTAACCTCCGGAACCATCTTCTGTGTGAAAAATGCCTTCCCTGACCAAGATTCAAACCTAGGACCTCCGGATGAAAGGCTGAGACGCTACCACTCACACCATGGAGGCCGGCAAACACTCATTTTGGTCTAACCTCTACATGTTATAGCTATTTTACCATTCTATCATGTATTTCTTTATAAATTTTTCAACCTATTTCTTAACTGCAATATTTTGTTATATATCAAGTATCCAGTTTATTGTCTCTTATTCCATATTATCTCTTTCATGCTATATAAAATTCATTCTGTTGATTTCCAAACACCTTTGAAATTTCAAACTTTCTTTGAATATTTTTTGTTAGGTGACAATAGCTGCTGAGGTCATTAGCCACTCAAAATTGTCAGTGTGTGCAGAATGATGACTTCATTCTATAACATTTATGTCAATGTGTACAGAATACTGTAACTAACATGTATAACTGATAATTTAGGAAATTGGTGAACATGGCACTTTATTTTTTCATGTCCTTCACTTTCAAATATACTATATCCTAAGAAATTACCAAGAATTGTACATTCTTTAGATTTTATGGAATGCATGTGAGGGAGTGATTTTAGTTATTTTTATAGTTTACTTTTGCTGTTTTATAATTTAAAACTGATAGATATTTCATAGAAGCAGAATATTTTGTTCGTATTTCATTGATTTTTTTTTCTTTTGTGTTCCATGTGTGTTTTTTATAGAGTATTACTTTTTTCAGATGCATTACAATGTAAATGCATGTAATTAAATCATGACAAACATTTAAAAGTGGTAAAGGAAACATTTAAAATTTTTCTGATCTGCAGGAACAAAACTATCTTTTTTTTAATATTACATTTATGAAATCTATTTATAACCTGGATTATTAACTTCTTTTTTTATTTAGAAAACAGAAAACATCGGATCTACCAAGCATACATCTTATTTCACTCTGGATGTCCTTGCTTATAAAATCTGAAATATTCATTTTAGTGACAAAGTTTCTAATTTCAGTAATAATTTCTCCATTGATGTTTTACATTCTGTAAAATCTTTTAGAATTCCACTAAACATGCTAGTAACAGAGAAGTTTAAATACTAGTTAAGAGTTTTTATTAATAATCTACAATGGTTTATTTACAGCTTCATGTGTGATGATTTACAGTTTATGGTTGAGCTATTTAATGGCTGATATATGAGTAGTGAGATAATTTGTTGTGACCTTTTTGATTCCTAAGGTAATTATTTAATATTTATAAAATAAAATCTTCTTTTTTTTCTAATACACTTATAGAATGGTGTTTATTTATAGCCATTTGTGATTTCTATATAACTATATGATCATAAATAATAAACAAACACCAAAAAAAAGAAACAGTGAACACAAACTAGAACAAGAATAATAAATGGGTAATAAATTCATAGGTCAAAAAAAAAAAATTGTAACTGATATAAAAGTAGATGAATTAGAATTTATTTTTTATGTCAAATCTTAGAATGAAATCAGTTTATCTTCATCACCCTCATATTTTTAGTTATGACTCAAAAATATTGAGGAACTTCTTAAATAATAAAATACAAAAATAATAATAATAATGATTATAATTTAAATTTCTATCTTTATTTTGGAGACAATTACGTTTACCTTAATTTCTTATTTTCCTTTTGTCTTCAGTGAAGTCTTCTCTTTTTATCATCCAGCAATAGTCACTCATATAGATTTATCCCATCTGCCTTGGTAACATTGTTCCATCTACAATATACATTTTGGTGGAATCTTTCTCCTTGTTCATCACTGATGTCACCTAGTTTAAAGGGAAAAAGTCCAAATGAGAATGTTAAAAATGAATTTTCAATGACCTTCCACAACTTAAACTTTTGTGGTTCACTAAGAGTTCATTTATAAGCTGAAAATCATGATTTTCAGCTTTTTTGTTTCCAACAAAACCACTAACGACTTATTTAAATGACTTCTATGCTGCTAGTTCTTTAGGATTCAGTTTGTTGTCAAATTTATTTTCATGATATAATTTTCTTACATGTGGGGTCCATAAATTTAATTTGGTGTCATTAAATTAAGAAAAAACCTCAGCTAAATATTTAAAGCCATCTTCATCTTTATCTAACGCTTTTATAGAATTCTTCATCAGGTCTAGTTTTATGTGCAGAGGTGATAAAATAATACGATGCTTCAATAAGGGATATTTTCTTTTCCTGGGGGTATTTTTGTCCAGTCTTTAATTGCATAGTGTTTATTTGTAGCCCAACTATCGCATAAACACAAGAAACACATATATTTTGTTAAAGTCACTCTGTAGACTGAGAAGAAGCTTAAACTCTTTCAGGTCAGCAGTGATTTTCCATGAGTGTTCATTATACTTAATACCTTTTAAAATGTTTACATACATTCATATGTTTTTTAATTCCTACAGCATATGCTACCAGTGTAGAAGAGAACTTATCAAGGTTGTGCAATAGCACTGCCTTTAAGCTTCTTTTTGATAGGTCTATAAATAAATACCGGTCATGAGTAACATATTAAATATTCAGTTCAGACATTAATCCCTAACATCATGGAAGGAACAAATTGAATGATCTCTTCTAAGGTATTTCAGTAAATTTTTGTTAAAATTTCTACAGTGCACTTAAAACATGAACTGAGAATTTCTCCATGTTGTTTTGACAAATACAAGTCACAAATTAGATCACTCAGTTCTGCTTGTGTGATGAGTTGTGGTTCAGTATTTTATTCTGGAATG